>PVKC010052881.1:0-10207 GCA_004027635.1 Crocidura indochinensis
TTTAGAAAATATATAATGCATTTGCTGGTTTCAGTGGCAAGGAAAAATAGTTCGCAAAGCCATTAACGTGAGAGGTCAGCAAAGTTGTGTAGGGGAAGTGCTTGCTTCTGGCCAGCTGCAGGAAATGAGTTCCCAGCACGGGTTGGGGTTCAAGGGAATAGTCCAGGTGCCCAGATTGAGGTGTGGAGAGGAAGAACAGGGATAATATAATAGTCCCTGATGTCTGGGACATGTCTTCAGGCTTGTTCCCCAGGAGTAGGTTACACATATTGGCATTTATTAATCATGAGAAGTAAAATTCTATCCTAAAAATTATTTCTAGACAAAATTAAAAATTCATCTCCTAAACACAACAAAACCATAATGATGCTTCCTTTTCCATTTGGTAGTGCAGCGGTCTTGGACTATCTTCTGTCGTTTCTCTTGGAAGCATCTGTGCTGGCTCCCGGCAGTTCTGTGCCTCCTGGGGGGACTAAACTTCCATTTCTATATGGGAAGCGGTGGGTCAGCAAAGATTCCTTCTGCTTAACTATGACCGATGCCTATCATTAGGGACTAGGGCCATAGATCCTCAGGGGTTCCAGAAGAGACATCTACTATCTCTGTCATCCCAAAAGTTGGTGGGTAGTGGGACACAGTCCTGCAGGTGGCCTGCCTCACCCAGGACAGCTGGCACCAGGTCTTAGGTGCCAGCTCTGTGTCATCTATATCTTTTAGCTTTCCAGGCTATGCTCATTCTTGCCAGAGGCAGCTATATTTCTGGGTTTGAGGAATATGACCTGAGTTCAGCCATTGCCCTGCTCTTTATAAAGAGCACTGATTGGACATTTGCTCCCATTGTCCCCCTATCCCAATAGAGCTTAGGGAATCAAATAGTGGCAGCATAGGCAGAGATGGAGTACAGGGACTAAGGGACCAGAGCATGTGCCCTGTCTGCTGCCACCAGCACCCTCAGACACAGCAGGACTGCGTCATTGGCACCAAGTTTGATGATCTTGATGGAGTCACATCAGACTAACCAGGGTCATCACATCAGCATCAAGGGGCATGTTGTCTGAGAGACTAAGAACAGGGGGCATCCAATCATATA
The DNA here is from genome assembly GCA_004027635.1 of Crocidura indochinensis. NCBI lineage: Eukaryota > Metazoa > Chordata > Mammalia > Eulipotyphla > Soricidae > Crocidura > Crocidura indochinensis. The sequence goes on from PVKC010052881.1 coordinate 1,091, forward strand.
GACTAGAACCAGAGGCATCACATCAGACAGACTGGAGTCTTTGGCTCTGGCAGCCGTGGAGGAACTCATCGCAATCTGGTGTTCTCCACAGAGGCAGCTTCCCCGAAGTGGCCTTAAGTGCCTCCCTGTGCCTCCTAGGAATGAAGCCTGTGGATCAGGGTGGCAGAGAGGTCTGATGGTGAAGGAGGCTTCCAGCATTGCACAGGGAGAGAGAGCTGCCTGCTTCAGAGGGAAGTGAAGCAGCCCCCAAAATCAGAAGTCCAGAGAATATCCTATTTTTCTTGCTTATCCAACTTCTGGATCTGGTTTCTAAGTCTAGACTAGAGCTATACACCTAGACAGGCTGACCTGTTGCTCTCATGGTGTCTGACTGTTTCTAACAAGCTGACCTGCTGCTCTCAGGGTCTGGCGGTATCTGATAGGCTGACTGGCTACTCTCATAATATCTGGCTGTACAGAGTCCACATTTCAGTTGGACCCCTGACTGACTTCCCATTTGCTTGTGTTCTTTGGGGGCTCCTGGGGAGCCCCCAGCTGTTTCTGATTTTTGTCATTTGGATGCTGGACTTTGGATGGGCACTGGCAGAGCCCCACAATCACCACTGGGGATATCAAAGCAGTGACATTTGTCACAAGCTGCCTGCTCTGTTCCCTGGTTCTAGGTTGAGAGAACCCAATGTGTGACACTGAGGGGACAGAGTCCCCCCCACAGGAGGGTCCTGGCACCAAGCATCACGTTCTTTCCTCCACCTCAAGGCCCAGGCAGGCTAACATTGTCCATCATCCTCAGAAGCGAATAGGAATTTCTGCCTCACTCAGCAGCAGGGTTGAAAACAGGGTTGAGGGATGCAGCAAAAGTTCTGTCCTGGCATCATATCTGGTCTTCAAGTCTGCCAGGAGCAATCCCTCAGCATTGCTGGGTGTGGCCCCAAACCAGAGATAAGACTGCATTGTGGGACACCAGGTTTCGTGTCTCCCTGTGAAGAGCTGCTGCTTGCACCAACTGGTGCCAGAGAGAGCCAACAGGGCACAGGGATGTTGGTGGGAAGTGGGGTGATTCCTGCTGATGCTGCAGACAGGGCTTTCGCGTGTCTGGGCAACACTGGAGGACGAGCCCATGCAGTCTTTATTCCTCCATTGATGTTGGATGTGCTCTTCCACATTCTTGAAGCTTCCAGATTCGGTATCTAAGCAAGCCAAGAGTTCCTGCCTCCCACACCCAGAATCAGTGTCCCTGTGCAAATGTGCTCAGAAAATCATTCTGTTTCAAAAGAGGGATTTGGTGGTTTTATTATTATTATTATTATTATTATTATTATTATTTTATTTATTTATTTATTTTAATGAAGAAACATCTGTATCCGAATAAGATGAAAAGATCCTAGTTCAGTGCAGGAGAGAAGATTCCAGTTTCAGGGCTGTGGAGTAGACAATAAAAGCAAGTGTCTGTCCTAGTCCATGGCTGTGTGTTCACAGTGCCTTTTGTTTTCTTCCACAGCCAATGTTTTCTGTTGCGCCAAGCTTAGGCACCAATGCATCAGCCGCCTTCAACCCCTACCTGGGCCCCGTGTCCCCGAGTCTCGTCCCAGCAGAGATCTTGCCGACAGCACCCATGCTGGTCACCGGGAACCCAGGGGTGCCTGTGCCTGCCGCCGCGGCTGCTGCTGCCCAGAAGCTGATGCGGACAGACAGACTGGAGGTAGGAGCACTTGGTGTCCATTCTGGGGGACGTCTGCCCCCCTGGATGGTGGGGCCTGGGGTGTGTGTGTGCTTCTTCCTGCTGCCGCCAGAAGAGAGGGAGAACCAGGGGTGACCCAAAGAGCTGCAGCTTCGTATGCAGGAGGACCAGAAGGGTTTAGTCCCTGGGTACCTCTGTATGTGGCCCCAAAGTAAGAGCATCAAAGACAATTCTCGACAGCAACACTTCGGTGCCTGTGGGTCCTAGTGTTGGTAGAGGGACTGTGAGGCCTTTCTTAGATAGACCCAGCTCCTGCAGTCCCTAAGGCTTGACGGGCCTGAAGGTTGCAGGGTGATGGTGGAGAAATTCCCAAAGCAACCAGATGAAGTTCCAAGAGTCAGCCTCCTTTATCTGATGGTCCTTACCGCCATCTACGTTTCCTCATGTTGCTTCTATGCCACGCCTTTTCCAAGCAGCCACTTCTCTGCTCCTTCTCTGGCCCTCTCTGAATCTGTCTCCCTTTCAGCTGTTCTCCAGGCTTCCTGGCGGACTAACTCCCTTTGCTGACTCTAACTCTCCTTTTTATCCCCTCTCCCCCTGGCCCCCCAAGCAGACTCCTCTACCCACCCATTCTAGGTGTGGGCAATTCTGATCATTCAGGTGGAATAAACAAGAAGTTTGGGGTGGTGATACCCACAGGTATCTGGGCCTTTTTCTGGAACCCAGATGTGGGGTTTATCATGCTTACCACCAGGCTGGGTACACTCCGGGGTCACAGAGCCAGGATGTTAGGGTATGTCTGTCTCCCCATCTTTCCTGTGGAGGTGATGATGTAAGTCACTCCAGAGTTAGGAGTGTGTCACTATTGTGACAGATGGCCTTGAATGCTTGTTGACTCCCGACATGCAGAGGTTTCTGTTACTGGACTTTGCAGCCTGCAGTCTCCCACTCCCAGCCTTCCTGTTAGAGTGAATAAAGAACAAATGGTGGCTTTGTGTCGCATGATTCTTATTTCCATCTGTGGTTGAAGTAGCACTGTGCTCTAGCTAGCACAGCCAGGTGTCTGCAGAGGAAGCAAAGGGTCATTGTTTGGTCCTGAGTAATGGCCCGTAGGAGTGTGGGGTGTCCGTGGAGGACAGGGCATCTTGTAGGCTGGATGTCCAGCTGCTCAACATAGCCTTCACAGGCTAGGATGGGACCACTCCAGCTTCATGTGGCTTTGTGAGGTTTCCTGACAGAAGGTGCCAATGTGGGCTGAATTTGCTACCTAAATCTGATATGTCAACAACATTGTTAAGAGTCCCTCATTGTTGGCTTACTCAGAACTAAGGGTGGCAGACAGTGGCTTTGGTAACCTCCGGGGTGGTTACCTGGGTCCTTCCTGCAGATCTCACTGTCTACAGATGTATGAAACACCTAGCATCACTTGCTCCCTTGACTCCTCTGGGGACAGCATGGCCACTGCTTGGAGCAGGGACAGAAGCTGTGGGCATGATGCCTATGTCAGTTCAGACCCGTGCTGAGAATGGTTTTGGACAGTGGGGTAGGACTGACTTGCATCCAGAACCTTCAGGTGCTAAGCAGGAGTGCTGCATGTCTGGACACTACATGTCCTCGAGCTGACTTCAGTCCATACCTGTCAGTGACAGAGAAGACGTGTGATCTTGAGGTTTCCCCGCTGCCCCAACCTGAAAGGCCCAGATGTTGCTGTATGGGACCTCTGGGAAAACAACTGCCTTGGATTGCCTCAAAAGAGACTGAAGCAAGTTTCAGATATTCAAGCTATCAGTGCTGCTGGGCAGCCCCAGGCAGCCAGAATACACACCTGCTGCTTGGCCTGTGTGGATGCCTTGGGGAGCTTGGCCATTGTGTTTTAGGGGCTCTGTCCACAGCCTGTACCCTAGAGGCGGGACTGGCCTGCAGTGCAAGATGGTCCAAGCCCCTTCTCTTCTTCAAGCTGGCAGGTTCCTGGCCCCAGCGCCTGTTCTTACTACTGCCATCCTCTCTCTGCCAAGGCTGGACAAGTCACCATACCCGGCTGTCGTGGCACATGAGGATCAGTCCAGGGATCAACCAAGACCCTGGACAAATGACGAAATCTGTGATTAGAATCAGTAATTACAAAGAGTGGCCAGGGTGGTGATTCTTGGCCCATGGTGATTTTGTACCTAGCATTAAGGTTCTTTCTGCTCAGGGGTTCTGCTGAGGGTCCTGATTCAGGCTCTGAGACACCCAGTGCCTCAGTCCCGGGACACAGAGGACTGAGTCCCTCTTGGAATCCAGGCATTCAGAAATGTGACACTGAAATGGCTAGTGAGCATCTCACCTGAGCACTTGATGCATCAGAGCAAGAAGGACGCACCGAATTTAGCTGAGTGCCTAGAAGTATTGAAACTACAAATTTGGGGGCCGGTAACAGGCTATAGGATTCTTTTATACTTTCCACCACACAGATGCTGATTATGCATGCTTTTTTGCAGAAATATGTGCAGATGCAAAAGAAGATGCCTTTGGCAGTAGCATCTGGGCTCTGAGGGTACCAGAAGCAGCCTTGAAGCTGCTCAGGGAGAGCAAACACTGGGGCATAGCCTTGACAGCCAGCATTAGGCAGAAAGATAGTGCAAGGAGGGAATCTATCTTGCATGTAGCTACCCTCAGTTGTGTCCCTCACACTGCATGGCCCTTTGAACATAGCAGTGTGCAGCCGAAAAGCCTCAAAAGAAGGGGTCAAGCAGATATTATTATAGGGGGTATAGCACTTTCATTGAAAGCAGGCAACTTCAGTTGGATTCCAGCACCACATTGCATCCCCTGAGCAGAGTCAGGGGTGAGGCCTGAATATAGAACCAGGAGTGATCCCTGAGTACAGAGTCAGGGATTATCCCTGAGTATAGTCAGGCATGAGCCATGAGCACAGCAAGGAGTGAACCCTAAGCAGAGCCAGATGTGAGCCTTTTGCACTGCAATTGTGGTCCAGTATTCCTTCTTCCCTGCAAACGAAGTGTAGAATCCACATGGACACCGCAGGCTGGTTCAGTTGAAGGAGCATCATGCATAGTCACCGAGTGCCTGCTGGAGACAGACTTGAAATCAGCAGCACAGCTGCCCCACTGTGATGTCGGGCAGCCCGGAGTGCCATTGCTGAATGGCAGTGCTATCTGTCCCTTTGGAGAATTTAATACTGAGATGATTGGGATCTGCATGTATAGCGATTATCCTCTGAGCCACTGCTGGTGGGTCAGCATCCAATTTTGTCTGGGACTCCCCAACTATGGAGCAACCAGCCCCAGCCCTGCCTATGCACAGAAACTCTGGCTTTGCCCATCTGGAAAACTCCCTCATCCGAAGCCATCTCTTCACTATGACTCTGCGTCACCAGGTTTCACCAGGCACCTCTTCATTCTTCTTTGTTTCCAGTGTTTGCTGAGAGAGATGAGAGAGATGTCTCCTTTCCTCTCCCAGCCAGGAGAAGCATTGCCTACAGCTCTGCAACTCCAGAACAGGTGTTTGAGACACCTGCCCAGCGTTGGCATCACCCATCTCTCTCCATCTGTAGCACTCTTCTGTCAGTGGAGGTGAAGTTGCTCACCACAAGCTTGACCATTGCCTTCCACATACATGGGAGCAGAAGACTTCATTTCTCTTCTGAGTATCCAGCAGGGGCTCCCAGGGACTCTGATTCCAAAATGGCTGTTGGGTTGGCTTTGTGTTGAGAACACCACCTCAACCAGTGTCTAGGAGTTTGTCTTGGACATCTTGTCTTTTTCCAGGACAAGTATTTGAGCAGTATGTGAGGACCATCAGAGATGTTCGGTCGTGTCAGCTGCTGCATGACAGTGGCTGGCCAGAGTGTCCAAGGCTGTTTCCCCTGGTCTTTGAGAGCAAATGGGAATTCTGCCCTAAGGCTTTTTCCTGAGGCTATCTCAGGTACCACTGCATGCCTACCTGCTCCCAGGCATGGATATGTGGTACCCGGCTTACTCAGGTTGGTCATGGGCATGAAGTTAGGAGCTGGAGCTGGTCTTCTTATCTGGCCACTGTGTCTTCAGCTGGATGCGGCCTTGCTCCCCTCTCTGTCCCTGTGCAGCCAGTGAGGGGAACTGCCCCTGTGCGTCTGTAGCTAGAAAACAGTCTTTAGATGCCATCATTGCTTTTATCTTAGATGTGACTTCTCTCGACATCCAACTAGCCCAGACAGGCTTGGTTCTGTGACCCTTCCCCTCCCACCCCCCAGGGAACAGGGGTGTAGTCTATCATACTGCCCTGTCTCATGTCCCTCCTGGACTTGCCCATTGCGCAGAACCTGAGAGTGGCTGTTGTGGCCACCCCAGGTTGGGTCATTGTGGTGAAACAGCTGCCAGCCCCAAATCCATCCATCATCCATTCTCTCCATATGGGGCTGGCAGACCCATTGCTTCCCTTGCTGCCCACATGAGGACAGGCAGCTGATGATCCAGGGCTAACACCCCTCAGCACACACCCCTCAGCACACCGCAGCCAGGCCTGTCTGCTAGTCACCTGCAACCATGTGCTCTCCAACCTTTCTTTTCTCCCAGTGCTCCCCTCTTCCTGCTTCCTGCCCTCTGCACCCCGGTGTCCCCTTCTGTGCCCACATGCTCCTGTGGTCTTCTTCCCATTATCATCTTCCCCTGCTTCCTGCCGTGTGCTCTCTTTCCTAACTCCCCATGCTCCCTGGCCTACGCTCTCCTTCCATGCTCCCCAGCCTGTACCTTCCTCTTTGTTCTCCTCTCCATGTTGTCCAGTGCTCCCTGCCCTGAGTCCACTGCTGTGTTCCATCCCACAGGTGTGCCGGGAATACCAGCGAGGCAACTGTAACCGTGGGGAGAGCGACTGTCGCTTCGCGCACCCGGCGGACAGCACCATGATCGACACCAATGATAACACGGTGACCGTGTGCATGGATTACATCAAGGGCCGGTGCTCCCGGGAAAAGTGCAAATACTTCCACCCACCTGCACACCTGCAGGCCAAGATCAAAGCCGCCCAGTACCAGGTCAACCAGGCCGCCGCTGCGCAGGCAGCAGCCACCGCGGCCGCCATGGTGAGTGCAGAGGGACAGACAGCGTGGCCTCCGTGACCTGTTTCCTCTCCTTCTCTGAAGGGGTTTGTTCAGGGTCCCAGACAGCTTAAGAGCAAGTCCCAGGGCAGCCCCACTGTCCCTTCTCCTGCTCCAAGCCTCCCGCTTTGTGGGGACAACAGCCACCCCACCCACCCCACTCAGGGCCCTGTCACGGGGGCTAGTGCCCCCTCAAGCCTGGGGTAGGAGTGTAGTCTCTGGCCTTTCCCACCCAGATTGTAGAAAGGAGCTGTGGCAGTCTTTGGAGACTGCAGTGCTCTCCCTCTTCATCCATCCATCCATCTGACCATCCATCTGTCTGTCGTGGGCTGCAGTGAGTGGGCCTCCAGGCTAGGCCAGGCCAGGCCAGGTCAGAACCAACAGCCCCACATGGCCCTCTTGGTGGGACCCATGGCTGGCCTGACTGGGTGCCCACACCGTTGGGCCACGCTCCCCCACTAGGAACTTGCTCTGACATGACCACGCAGGATGGCTGGTCTCCAGCCCCACAGTGTTCCCTCCCGGTGCAATCGGTGTCTGTTCATGGGTCCTTGAGCAGGAAAGATGGAAGGCAGCTGCTCTGCTCCTCTCCCCACCCCCTGCCTCCCTGCGAGGCCTCCCACCTCGTGGGTGCCCACCCCACCCTGCCCCGCCGTCCGCGAGCATGCCCAGTGTCCGTCGTGACGGCCTCCGATGATTGGTTTCCATTTGTTTTTCTCCCCCCCATGCACTGCTGTCCCATGGCGCTCCTCTGCTTGCTGTTTATGTTAATGCGCTTCACCCCACTGGCCATGCACCTGCGCTCGCTGCCTGCTAATTAAGACTCAGTCGGCTGTCAAATCACTGAAGCGACCCCTCGAGGCAACCTTTGACCTGGTACTATGACCTTTCACCTTTTAGCTTGGCATGTAGCTTGGACGGTAGAAAAAGAGATTTTGGTTTTGGTTTTGGTTTGGTTCCGTTCTCCCACCCCATCCTACCCTACCCAACCCCACCCCGCGCCCCTTTTTTTTTGACTTTTGTTTTTGACTCGATTTTGAAACCAGAGGCTCCTTTTTCTGTGCTCAAGTCATTAAATTAACAAGGAAAAGAATGGGAGTCCGGTCCCAGAAGGATGCCCACCCAAGGCATCTCTATGGCTGCTGCATTCTAGAACATTCTACCTGCGGCTCTGGGACTTTAGTAGGGGGTGGGTGGGGGTTCTCCGTGCATCCCTGCACTGCTGCCTTCTAGAATGTTCTCCCATGGCCCTTGGGGACCTCTCTGTGTCCTTGTGCTGGTGGTTTGGCTGCGGCCGAGGAGCATCGCGAGTGTCAGAGACAGACCCCTGCATGCCGGGCTCTGCATGAGGGCCGGGGCCAGGCGGGCACGGCAGACTGGCCGGTCTCAGTCCTGTGGATACTTGCTGTGCTTGGGCTTGAACGGCCGCCTCCTGCAGCCTGCCCTTGAGCCAGCGCTTTCCAGGAAGCCTCAGGCCCGGTTCGGCCCGGAACAGTAACCGCAACTCTTTCTCCTGGCGGGGCGGGCTGCTAGGTGTTTGGGGGTGGTGCCGCCTTACAGCTTTGACCTTGCCTGTTTGGGGAGACTTTTGTTGATCTCCACCCTGCCCTCCCCCTAGCTCAGATCTCTGCGTCTCCAGGGTCCCCCACCACTGACGTCTCTCCTCTCTTCTCTCCCATCCTCACTGGCACTTGTTCTGATGCCCGTTCACGACACAGGGCATTCCTCCAGCTGTCCTTCCTCCATTACCAAAGAGGCCTGCTCTTGAAAAAACCAACGGTGCCACAGCGGTCTTTAACAGCGGCATCTTTCAGTACCAGCAGGCTCTGGCCAACATGCAGCTGCAGCAGCACACGGCGTTCCTGCCGCCAGGTAAGTCAGCCGAGGTGGCCGCAGGGCAGCGGGCAGTGGGCAGCGTGGCGCCCGTCCCCGCCACTACCCTGACCAACCCTCCGCTGTGGCTGTCTGCGGCCTGGACAGACGGGACCTGGGCAGTCCCCCGGCTGTGCTGTGTGTGTGAGACACTCAGAGCTCCTCGGCCCTTCCCCACTGTCCATCTGTCCAGCTGCCTGGTCACGTTCCTGCTGTCCAGTCCCTTTGCCCTTCCTGGAGGCCGCTTGAATCCTATGAAACGAGCCCTGTGGCTTGGCTGACCATGTCCCCACTTACGGGGTGTCCAGGGTGGAGAATGAAAATCTCACCCAGCACTCGCAAACTTTGCAGGTACTTTCAGGGCACTGTAGCCTCGAGTGACCTTGAGCTCATCTGGGCCCTGGATGCTCCTGGCAGGGCCTTGGTTCCTCCTCTGTGTGGCTGCACTTGGTTCACTTTCATCACACACACACACACACACACACACACA
>PVKC010052882.1:0-10207 GCA_004027635.1 Crocidura indochinensis
CATGAGTGAATAAATGAAAAGTTAATTTTCATACGTATTGGCATTACTAAAGATAAGTGACCCCAAGAAGTATTCGAAGTATATAGCTCTTATATTTTTTTTAACAAGGAATCAAGAAAGAAGTAAAAATAACTGTGGAGAATTGACATGTCAAAGAAATTTTATCTTGAGATCAGAAAAAGAGTATGGAGTCAAGTGTTTTGCCTGTTACCAACCAGCTTCAGTTGGATCTCCAGTACCACTGGATACTTACTGAGCACAGTGGCAGTGAACATAGCCAGGATTAACCTCTGAGTGCAGAACTAGGAGTCAGCCCTTTGCTATACCAGGTATATTTTCCCCATAAAGAGAGGCAATTTGGTGCTGGTGTTATAAATGAATTAAGCAAAAACATTTGCTTATTCTGGATTTTTCTATCTCTTTGCTAAGTTTATTTAAAGCAATCAATATTATCAGAGAGGTATTATTTTGGGGGTGGGAACTCATTTCACTTTCTCACACTATGATAATTCTAAAAATTGATACTTTGAAGATCACTTCAAATGATGCAAGGTAGTTTGTATTCAAAGATCACTATAACATTTTGTAGAAGAAGTATCTAGACACCTAAGTGCACACAACAAAAAATAAGTTTTTTCAATATGCTTCCTGATATTCATTTTGTAGCATTAAGTTGAACTTAAGATAAATGGGGGAGAACAAAGAGATAGCACAGTGGTAGAGCTTTTGCCCTGCAAGAATTGATAATGGTTCGAATCCCACCATCCCATATGATCCACCATGCCTGACAAGAGCAATTTCTGAGAGCAGAGCCAGCAGTAACCCCTAAACATTCTCTGATGTGACCCCAAAAACAAACAAACAAAAAAGATAAATGTGGGAACCATGGAAAGTTACAGCTGTGTTAATGATAACATGTGAAATTTACTGATAAAATTCAACACATAAAATAATGTTTTCACAGAAAGATTAAAAATAAAGTTTATATGTGGTTTTGAACTTTTTTATATTTTGCAGACATGACAAATTAGAATTTTACTACTATATTCAGCTCTTTTTATTAATGTAATATATAATATTTTCCCTCACATTCTTTTTTTTGGTGATTTTTGGGTCACACCTGGCAGTACTCAGGGGTTATTCCTGACTTCATGCTCAGAAATTGCTCCTGGCAGGCACGAGGGACCATATGGGGCACCGGGATTCAAACCGATAACCTTTTGCATGAAAGGCAAACGCCTTACCTCCATGCTATCTCCCGGGCCCCTTCTTCACATTCTTATATCAAACTCCTGTTCTCATTTCCTAAGCACATTCTTCTACATATAATAGGAAAAAACCTCTAGCAAAAGTAGAAGGAAAGTTAAATAGCCTGGGGTTTTGAGGCATTTAATTATATCATGAACGAATGTTAAGTACTCAAAGAAATCTTGCTAGATGGAAAGGAAGTGGAAAAAATGATGAATATACTCGAATATAAATTATACTTATACTTTGGCTGACGTTATGACAAAAAAGAAGTTTTAAAATTTTAATTTCATAAAATTTTCTTATACAAGGACAGATATGGAAAATATTATGTTAAGTAGAATGGTCAGAGGGAGAGAGAAAGACATAAGATGATTGCACTTATTTGTGAGATGTAAAAATAATAGTATAGCATGAATATTCAAAGACCATAGAGGCAAGGGTCAGGAGGACCAGTCCATAGTGGGAAGCTTGCAAAAAAGATTTGGTGTGTGCAATTAGGTCAGAAAATGGATCACTATGACAATGATAGTTGGAAATGATCATTCTGGACAAAAACCGGGTGCTGAAAGGAGATATTACGAACAACATTGCAACCCATAGTGTCTAAAATGAAAAGACACACGAGGAGAGCATAGCAGAGGGCAGGAGGGAAACTTGGGACATTGGCAGAGGGAAATATGAACTGGTGAAAGGTGTTGAAGATGGTATGACTTAAACACAATCATGAACAACTTTGTAATTGTGTATCTCATGGCTATTCAATTAAAATTTACTTAACATTTTTAAAGTTGAACTTCAGTGATTTCATTTCCTATAACAACACATAAGTAAGTTTTATTATGTGAATATTATGCACGAAGCCATGCTGGTTGTTATATTTATCCAAAATTTTAATCTAATAAGCTTCACGGTAAAATTTATGAATCACAGAAAAAAAATCTACTTAAAATTGTGACAAGCACCTTCTTCTTTAGTTTGTTTAAGTGCATTGGTTCACAGCCTTTAATACTAGGCTTGTGTTATTTATAAGTTTAGCAATTGGAAAGCCAGCAAATCCTGTTGTTGTGAGATGAAAGATCCTATAGATAAATTTATTAAAGACTTGCAAGATCCTAGATTTCTTAGGTTTTAATATTGGTTGTGTTTATAAGCATGTAAATCATATAAATAAATTAATAAGTAATATTGGGAAAATTGACTTGGTAAATCATGTTGATGAGCTTCTACATTGAGTAAAAATTATTTGGCCCTAAAGTTTACTTCTTATCATTATTTAATTTTATCATATTGTTTAGAAATTAAAAGTAAGCAAACAATGTAACTTTGTGTATCTGAACATTCGTAATTGGTTTTGGAGATACAACCAGTGGTTATTTGGGGTTGTCCAAAGGGTGCTATTACGGGAAGCTGTGGAAAGACCACAGTAGAACTTGGGACCAAACTGAAGTTCGCTAGGAGGCTTTGTGGTGGAATGGTTGCACTGGTGAAGGAATGGTGTTCTTTTTATGACTAAAACCCAACTACAATGATGTATATAATTATGGTGCTTTAAAAAGGCCAAGAAATCAACTATCTCTCTAGCAGTAACTATATTTTTAATTTTTTATTAATACATATAAATATTTCTTATTTTTGGTTACAAGAGAGATATTTATCATTTATGTTATTAAATATATCCATAGTTATATACTTAATAGTAAGACAAGGAATGCATAATATTAAAGAGGAGACTTTACTTAATTATCCTGAACCTAGATTACCAAAAGATATGAATGCAGAATTTGAGAAGAAGCATATAGAGGGAAGAGGAGCCTGCTTGCATAAGAAGCACATAGTTGATGTCTAGGTGAGTGAATATGTATATACACGTGTATTCATATGCATATATACATCAATTCATAGACATATATGTACATAAACATGCATATATATTCTGAAGAACCAATAACTCCAAAAGCCATACTTTTGGATCCATACTTCAACACCAAATTTAAAATGTGTATTTTAGAGACACAGTCTGGGTGGTGCGAAAAAACCTGAGAACATCGATGGAAAGAAGTTGACATTGGTGGGGAAATGTCTGTTAAAACATTCTATGCCTGAAACATTAATCTGAACACCATTTAATTCACAGCCACAACAACAACAATAACAAAAGCAACTTTAAAGTTGCTTATCTTAGCATTGTGGACATTTAAGGCATGAAACTTGATGTTTAGATTTAAGTGATTGCCCAAGAGGATAGAAATATGATTGTACATCCACCATGGACAGTGAACAGCCAGATAAATAAAATGTTTCCAGAAGTAGGGAGCTGTGATGTGCTGCATGTTGGAAGTTCTCTAAATAATCTCATGTTTTACTGCAATATGCAGGGTGCAATCAAGACACATCACATGGAACTAATATGTGATGGAAGAGCATCTTATCTGAGGTTGGATCTGCTGGTGCCTTGATCATGTATTGCATCAAACACTCACCTTCCTCAGACCTGGACTACTGGGACACACTAATAAACAACGCATGAAAGTCTTTGGCATGTGCAGAGTTCAGAGAATGTGTTTAGATAAAAGAAATGTGTAAGTTCCACACAAATAGTGACCAGTGACCCAGCCTGGAAAGGATCTTTCTCATCAACATTATACTGCAATGATAATGAGAGAATCTGATTTCATGCTGAACAAATGACTTTTCCCTTAGGAAAATGCTTTCATGTAGCACTATTTAAATAGGTATATTGTGATAAATGGGGAAATGTATCTTATAGCAGATTTTGGAAATTTTAAGTAAAAGACTAGTCAATGTGTCTAGGTAATATTTCACATTTTCTCAATACTTTTCCTGAAAACATGAGAATAAGAAAGTAAAAGTAGACAACCCTGGAACACATTTTAACCTATGAATAAGCTCTTTAAAATTGTTTCAGACTGAGCTGCATACTTCCTGCCTGGGATATTGAAATGGTGTATGTAACAAGTATTTGTTTTCTCCTTTGTTTCAAATATTCTTTAAGCAAAAGTTTCAACCTTGACAGAGTGAAGCAGATGGTTTCAAAAACAAAAACAAAAAAATAGAATCAGTGTTTTCTGAAGAAGAAAAAAATAGCCTGTCTAAAACAGATAAGGGATATTGTATTTGCAGTTAGCATATATTGTTCGTTCTTCTTATTTTTCAAGCCCCATTCTGCCAGTAGGACCAACAGAGACAAATTCTGGGTAACGAAAGGAAAAGAATTTCATGCCTGTCAGCTGCGCTTGCTATTTGAAAGTACATATATCCCATCTCATCTTCAGTAATATTACTTAAAACCCATAAGGGACGAAGCGGTGCCTAAAAATTTGGAACCAGAGATTGGAGAGAGTTTAAGAAGGGGTGAAGTGCTTGCCTTTCTTGTGGCTAACCTGGGTTCTATGGTCCCATGAGTACTTCCCTGAGCACAAAGGCAGAAGTAAGCTCTGAACCCTCTGAGGGTGGCTAAAATCCTCCTGCCCCACAAAAGATTTTGAATTAATAAAACACTCATTAAGTCCTTGTATTCTCACAAATGTCCTAAATCATGCTTGATGTTTATCTGGGAAGACTCTAAATCTTTTCAGTCCAACTGAAGACCAACTGAAGAAACCGAGGTTTCTGTCATCAGTTTTAGGTGTCTAAAATGGAAGAATGTTAATTCTCCTTTTGGTGAAGTCCATATTTCTGCTGTTTTTAAAGAAGTAATCATTATACATTCCTTGTGAGGAGAAAGAGGCAGAACAACCAGAAAGACCCAATCTTTCTTAGGGGCAAATGAAGACGTCAGCCAGGTTAAGGACTGCATGATATTTAATAGAAGATCAGATTCCTTCTTTCCACCTGTAAGTGCTGCTCATCCTTTAGTTCTATCTCAGAAAAATAAGATTTTGTTTACGTATCTAAGAATAAACCCCAAGTTTGTTCTTGAATTGTAAGTCCTGAATTTGAGGATTTAAGAGACATTTTCTGGCTTCTCTTAATAAATAATTCTCAAAATAAATATTTTGCTTCATAGCCTATAACATTCTAGTTTTATTAATAATCTAGTTGATATTAAATTTTGGTATATTTTTGACAAATTGTATTTCTGTAAAATGTACTGGTGATAGTTCCTTTAAGGACTATTCATAATACCAAATGCTCCTCAGTTCATACAAGATCCAAGTGTGCTTTCTTATCTTGTTTTTCTTTTTCTTTTGGGAAAAATCCGGTGGTGCTCATGGCTTACTCCTGGCGCTGAGCTTAAATATCACTTCTGATTAGCTCAGGTCATACCAGGTATTGAGTATAGAACCTGGGTCTTATGTGTGCAAGGCAAGTGTCTTACTCACTGGAATATGTCTGCAGCCCACCATGGATGAACTTTCAGAAACACCTCATAGTTGTATTCAGTGGGAGTGTCTAGATAGGAATATTGTGTTTGTCTGGCTTGACTTTTAATTTGATTAAAATTAGGCCATTGATAGATGACCTAATGTGATACATATTCATACACAAATGCACATCTTGCAGGTATATCACAGGCTATTTCTGCCTGTGCTCCATTGTCCTACTTGCCACAAAATCGGTGGAACTTTGGAATAAATACTATGTACTTTTAAAGAAGTTGAATTTACCAAAGAAAATAAGATTTATGCTGCTCTATCCTCTAATGAGTGTTCATATAAAACAAACACATAAAAATCCTCAAAACCCCTTTTATGAGAAGAATGATTTATACTCTTTATACCTGGTCACTATTATCCCATACGCAGCAAAACAGAAAGTATTTATTTAAATATAAATTAATGACTATTATTCCTTATTTAGTATGTGAATGCCTGGGTAATAACTACTTCTCTTCCTAATACATACATTTTGAAATATAATATGTCAAACAGGAAGATACAAATATACTCAATTACTTCTATTTACCCTCATTTACTTTTTATTCATGTGTGCCTGATCCACATATGCAGTGAGTCCTTCAGGAACTGTCTATGTGCTACTCACTGTACTGTTTACTGCGCCAAAGCAGATGGCAAAATGGATAAAAAAAATCCTGCCCACATCAATGGAGTTAATGAGTGAATTATAGTAATTTAGATGCTAATAAGGTCTATAGAGAAAATCAAATCAGAGGAAGGAAAAAAGTGCACTTAAGAATAACTATCAAATGATACTACAGATTTATATGAAATTCTAGGAAATGCTTCATTAAAGTGTTATTTGGAGCCAGACAGATAATATAGTGGGTAAATGCTTTTCTTGCATGGTGTTTACCTAGGTTTGATCACTGGCTTCCATATGTTCCCAAATTTGACCCAAAGACAAAATATGTACCACCAATTATTTAACTGTGTATTCATGAGCAAGTTATTAACTCTTCTGAACCTAAGTTTCTTCAACTGGGATTAGAGGTGAATAACTATGAGACTTTGTCACAGAGTGACTACCTAATAAATGGTATTTTATTAAAAGAAATTATATTTTAAATTTTTTTCACTGTAGCTTGCAACAATTTCCATACTATTTTTCGACTTGCATGCTTTCACTAAGAGTTGCCTGAAATTAGTTGTACCCAAAATTGATGAGTGAGTTATTATTTTCTTTAATATTTTATTTATATTTAGTTTTCCCAGACCTCCCTCTCTTTCCTTGGACTTATGAATTTTAAAGCTGCCAAGTAATTAAGAAGCATTAAAATATTATATCCACTAATCTATTATATTGTTGCCTAGGTAATAGAACTTAATGAGCCGGTCCCCCAAGTTGTTCTTTCTATAGAACAATGGGGAAAATCATCAGTAAAAAAAAAACTTTAAAATGGAGCTGGAAAAAAACTTTAAAATGTTCTCATGAGTTTCAAAGAGCCTGAAACACAAACATGGTGTCACAATGATTGAAACATGACCTATCTATAAATAAATGTTTGCAAAATCAATTTGAGGCAATCACAGAAGAAAACAATTTTCTATTCTAAATGTCAGATTGACTTTGCAGAGTGCCAGCAGAAAACAAAATTAAAATGTTGCCAGAAACAAAATAGTAAAAAATAATTTTAACTGGAAAATAAATGAAAAAAAGAAAAGAATTCCAAGTTTTGTAGCAATGTATATTTTTCCTAACCAGTTTATGCAAAGTCATTTTTGTCTTAAATATCTGATTTTTAAATTCAAGATTCTGAAGCCAGCACAAGTACATTAGGAATTAAATTCAGTGTTTGGAATCCAGAAAGCCTGTATGGTTAAGGTTTTCCTAACATGCCACCTACCTTAGGTGATCCTAAAGGTGAAACTGCAGAAATCTTCATCTGACATCTTTGTTTGCATGCATATTTGAAGTGGGCTCAGGGATTGGTTCCATAACGTAATTTATTTATCACCCTGCTATTCACCAACTAGCCTGTCACCCTCTCTCCATATATGTTTGCTTCCCCTTCTCTTTATCTAAACAAAAAATAAAGTGAGGGGGCCGGGAGGTGGCGCTGGAGGTAAGGTGCCTGCCTTGCCTGCGCTAACCTAGGACAGACTGCGGTTCGATCCGCCGGTTTCCCATGTGGTCCCCCGTGCCTGCCAGGAGTGACTTCTGAGCGAATATCCAGGAGAACCCCTGAGCGTCATCAGGTGTGGCCCAAAACCCAAAAAATAAAATAAAATAAAATAAAATAAAGTGAAATTACTAGGTGATATGGCAGTTTATATTAATATTTAAAGGTAATGCCAAAGTATTTTGAAGCCATATATATATATATATATATATATATATATATATATATATATTGCTTTGTGGGCCATTAATTTTGATCTTCTGTTACTCCTGGCTCTGCACTAAGCAATTATACCTACTTGGACTCGAGTGTATTAATGGTGTTAAGTACAGAAGTAAAAATCCAAGCCATGGAGTCAACAACACTGAAATCATGAGACCCATATTTTACCAACCAAACTTAAAAATGTTCCTGTTATAATGGGACGGGGTTGGTGGTGGCATGGGATGAACTCTGGGAACGTTGATGGAAGGAGATTGAAACTGGTGGTGGGATTGATGCTGAAACATTGTATATCTAAATTTTAACTTTGCATAACTTTGCAAATCACAGTGCTTAAATTAATAAAAAAAACTACTCCTAGTGGTGCTCAGTGAGTCATAAGGGATGTTGGGGATGGAACTCAGGCCATCCACATGCTAAACAAGAACCATAATTCCTACATAACTGCTATTTATTACTTGAGTACCAGGATAAAATTGTTTCAAAGAAAAATAATCACTTGGGGGCCCGGGAGATAGCATGGAGGTAAGGC
This sequence comes from Crocidura indochinensis, assembly GCA_004027635.1. NCBI lineage: Eukaryota > Metazoa > Chordata > Mammalia > Eulipotyphla > Soricidae > Crocidura > Crocidura indochinensis. The sequence goes on from PVKC010052882.1 coordinate 8,547, forward strand.
GTTTGCCTTTCATGCAAAAGGTCATCGGTTCGAATCCCGGTGCCCCATATGGTCCCCCATGCCTGCCAGGAGCAATTTCTGAGCATGGAACCAGGAGTAACTCCTGAGCACCGCCGGGTGTGACCCAAAACCAAAAAAAAATGTAAATAAAAAAGAAAAATAATCACTTGATTTTAACTATAAGTTAATACTGATTTATGATAATATTGATAACACTGATCCTGAATATGGCAGATTACTCACTCCTAAATTGTGCTGACTTCTTTAAAATATTTATTGTATCCAACTCAATGCACTTTTTCTTTTATATAATTTATTACTTTCCATTTACACCTCATGTTTAGTAGCATAAAGTTTCTCAAAGTAGTCTCTGATTACCTTTTGGATCTCTGCAATATCTGTCGTGATCTCCCCCTTTTCATTTCTAATACAAGTTATCAGATTTCTCTTTCTTTGTGAGCTTTTCCAGTGGCCTATCAATCTTGTTTATTTTTTCAAAGAATCAACTTCTGCTTTCGTTGATCTTTCGGATTGTTTTTTGGGTTTCCACTTCATTGAGTTCTGCTTTCGGCTTTGTTATTTCTTTCTGTCTCCCTATTTCTGGTTCCTTTTGCTGGTCATTATCTAATTTTTTTGAGCTGCGCCATTAAGTTATTCAGGTATGCCACTTCTTCCTTCCTGATGTGTGCTTGTAGAGCTATAAATTTTCCTCTCAGGACCACTTTTGCTGTGTCCTATAGATTCCGGGAGGCTCTGTCTTCATTATCATTTGTTTCCAGGAAAGTTTTGATTTCCTTTTTGATTTCATCTCGGACCCACTGGTTGTTCAGTAGCAGGGTGTTTAATTTCCAGTTGTTAGTGTTTTTCTTCTGTGTGGCTTTGTAGTTCACATCTAATTTCAGAGCCTTGTGGTCAGCGAAGGTAACTTGCAAGATTTCTATCCTCTTGATTTTGTGGAGGTATGTTTTATGTGTCAGCATGTAGTCTATCCTGGAGAATGACCCATGTACATTGCAGAAGAATGTGTATCCGGGTTTTTGGGGATGGAGTGTCCTATATATATACCTGCTAGTCCTCTTCCATTGCTCTTTTCAGGGCTAGTATGTTTTTGTTGGTTTCAGTCTTGTTGACCTACCAAGTGTTGATAGGGCCATGTTGAGGTCTTCCGTAATTATTGTGTTATTGATACCTTCTTTCAGATTTGTCAGTAATTGTATTAGATAGTTTGCTGGTCTCTCATTGGTTGCATATACGTTTAATAGTCTGATTTCTTCCTGTTGCACATATCCCTTGATTAGGACATAGTGTCCATCTTTGTCCCTTACCACTTTTCTGAGTATAAAGGTGGTGTCATCAGATATTAATATGGCCACCCCAGTTTTTTGAGGGTGTTTTTTGCTTGGATGATTTTCCTCCAGCCTTTGATTTTGAGTCTATGTTTGTTCTGACTATTCAGATATGTTTCTTGTAGGCAGCAGAAGGTTGGATTCAACTTTTTGACCCATTTTGCCACTCTGTGTCTTTTAATTGGTGAATTTAGTCCATTGACATTGAGGGAGATGATTATCATAGGATTTAATGTCATCTTTGTAGATAAGTTTGCTGTGTTTGTTGGTCTCCCTTGTCTTAGAGTAGACCTGTCAGTTTTTCCTTTAAGGCTG
>PVKC010052883.1:0-10212 GCA_004027635.1 Crocidura indochinensis
AAAAAAAAAAAAAAGCTCCACCCACTGTGCTATAGATTCAGCCTCTTAACCATACAATTCTAACACCCATTTAATCATCAGTCTCAACTCACCTCCAGCAGTGTCCACCTTTCCATTCCCACCCCTGGCTTTTCTCATTGGCAGGCATATTTTTTAATTTGGCATTGTATTTGAATATCACAATTTCAGTTCTGTTGGTTCTATGGTTCAGATATATAGTTGCGTAAGCACCTTGTCATTACCTATGTGTCTGAGGCCCCTGCTACCGTCAATCTACCTTTTCTTGCTTTCTCCCTTTCTTGCTTTTCTACCATCTTTTTCCTTCCCTATCATCAATCCAGGTTCCATGGTAATCATGATATCCCTTCCTTTAATGCCCTGCTTTCCCTTGTCCTGTTAATCTATATGCCACCAATAAGTGAGTTCATCTGATATTTGTCTTTCTTTTGTACTACCTCACTCAATATGATCTCCAGTTCATCCAAGTAGGCTGTTAGGACAGAAGAAATATTTTTTTAATGTTAAAGACATTTTTTGGTGGGAGGGTTTGAGGCCATACAAGAAGATACTCAGAATTACTGCTGTCTCTGTGCTTAGGAATCACTTATGGCAGTGCCTGGGGGGAATATATGCAATTCCCAATATAGAACCAGGGTCAGCTGCATGCCAGGCAAGCACCTCTCCTGCACTCTCTCTCTAGTCTAGATGTGTAGTTTTATAAGGCAAAAAGAGGCTTTAATTCTTTTGTTCATTGTAGTAGTTCTAGTCCTAGAACAAAAAAGAGATAAAATGAGGCACCTTTTTTTTTTTATCTATAGAGAAACTTTCACCCCTGAATTGGCCTCAGACCTCATTTTTATAACATTTCACTGGACCTGGAACCTCTTATATGCTCTTTAAATAAACCCAAACTTCCTTTCTTTTTTGCTTTTATACACCAACATTCTTTTATCCAAAATTATAGAAATAAATGCATTTTCTAATAGCCTCTGGAAGATATCCAAAGCCCCTTTCTTGTTCCAGAGAATGTCCAGAACAGAAGTGTTCTTCAGGACGCTATGGAGGAATTACGGCACTTACGCCATGGTTTCCCAAGCTTTTCCAGAACCTTAGAAAAAAGGATGCTATTAATGACTCACAAGTAGATCCCCTGGATGGCTTACTCCTGATTACTCCAGATGACCAGCTTTCAGATTTTTTTAATTTAAAAATCGTCACTGTAAATTAAAAAATTATTTATGATTGGATTCAAGCATAGTTTATTCTAACACTAATATTTCTACCAGCAGCTGCTTTTCTTTTCCAATGTCCTAAATTTCCCTTCCATCCACCAGCTTACCTTGATAGATTAAAAATGTATTTGTTTTGTTTTGTGGGTCATACTTGATGGTGCTCTAGCTGGCTCTGACTTTGAAGATCACTTCTGGGAGATTTTGGGAACCATATTTTGTGCTGGGGATCAAAGCTTCCATGCAGAGCAAACACGTTACCTGCTATACTATTGTTCCAGTCTTGATAAGATTTTTCTTTGTTTGTTTGTTTTTAGGACACACCCAAATGTGTTCAGGGGTTACTCCTATATCTTCACTCAGAAATCACTCCTGGCAGGCTCGAGGGATCATATGGGATGTTGGGAATCAAACCTGGGTCCATCCCAGGTTGGCTGTGTGCTAGACAAATGTCTTACCTCTGTGCTATAGCTCTGGCCCCCGGCCTTGATAAGATTTTTACACCTGCAATCTCTGCCACCATATGCCTCTGAACAGGTCATAAGTCCAGGAATGAGATGTCATAAACACTGTCCTACTTTTACTTACTTTAGTGCCAGATGTCCTGAATTTCTGGAAAGATTTCTTACTGATTGCACCTCATTGCCCCCACAGTAAGGTTTCCTTTTTGGTAAGAACTCTCTCTGCCTGATTGCTGTCTTTTTATCCCTTGCTGTGGAAGCTCTATTAGTCCAGGTTCCAGGTCTGAATCTATAGAGAAATCCACCTAATTTGCTGATCAAATTAGGACTCCTGTTCATTTTTATTCTTTAAACAGCAGCAAGAATCAATTCCAACAGTCCTTAACTTCATTTCTGTCAAACTATGGATTTGATGAAGATCTAATATTCACCCTATTGTTATCCCTTTCCAATCTGGACTCATTCTAGTTGAATGAAACTCCAGTCATGCCTTCTGGTCCAAAGAGAGAAGTCCTTTTGCATTGAGTAAGAGATGAGAGAAGTTTCTCTGTACTGTGCTTCTTGTCTGTGCTTTAGAAAGGAATTTGAAGTTTAGAAAGATACAAGAAGGCCCTTGCTCATAACAATGCTAGTAAAATAAACCAAATTTGCAGCCAGGGTTGGGCCTGACTTCCCAAGATGTGCAATCAGAGGGCTGATTATTTGGAGGATTATCTCTTTGTACATGGTTGTTAATCTGTAGGCATTGCCATAAAAAACTGGCTTCAGCAAGACAACCTTCTGAGGGTGACTCTGTGGAGCAGCTGCTCTAGAAAGGAAAGTGCCACTCTCCAACCAGGCTTACTTATGAGCCACCTGGAGAGACCTGGGAGTGCCTGAACACAAACATTTGTTAGCAAAGTGATGCTTTCCCTGGGCTCTGTTTGAAAATGGAAGATGTTTCTACTGCCTCTCTGCCAAAATCCCATGCCATTCATTGTAGGACACAGTGTAAATCTGGGTTATTTGGGGGGATGATAATGGTTCTGAGGGTGAAGATATACAAGTCCTAATAGATACCAACAGTCCAGTTGGAAATTAATGGCAGAAGACAAGAAACAACAAAGAGTTAGATGTGTATGTGAATGACACTCCATCTCTACTTCAGTGCTGCTACATGTTTTGATCTGGATTGGCACGTTTTGATTTGGGGCTAGTTTTCAGTCTTGTTCATGTTGCCAGAGGCTGTGTATGTAATAGAGGCATCACATGCAGTGACAGGCTTGTAGAAAAAGCAATCTGCACTTCGGTGCAGATCAAAAGGAAGCATTTTCATTGGAAAGCTGCAGCATAGGTTACTTTTTACATCCCAGGACTATGGCAGCTCAGGGTCATGTTTAGTGGCTGTCCAGGTGAATATGACACTCAATGATGGTGATGAGTTTTGGGACCAAGCATCCTGTTGTAACCTTATTTGTAGGCAGCCTGTATGGGTAAGCTTCCTGAGCAGGGGATCCTGGGCTGAATATAGAGATACTCTGAATCCTGGCATCCCTGGTTGTTCAAGCCTTGGGCACAACTCTGATCCTTTGTCAGAAATTGACAGTGCATGATAAGTGCAAGCTGAAGCACAGGGATTATTCACTCCCTTTATTTCTCATTCTTCTTCTGGTCACTGCCAGCTTGCTTTCAAAGTTCCCCAAAGGCAGAAGTCAAAAAGAGAGAAAAGACGTAGAAATGATACAGCTCTGGACAACACTACCAGGAACTAAGCGCCATTGGGAGATTTATAACACTGCTATGGCACCAACTTGTGCCAGTTTTGATATGACAACTAGGAAAGGAAAACTTGACCTAAGACCAGGCTGTCCTATCACATCACCTAACACTAAATGGAAATCAGAAGAGCTATCGTCCTTTGAACTGTGAAAAATAAGAGCACCACAATAGAAAACTGACTTTGACAACCGTGACTGAATAGAACCTACCTTGGAAATAATAAGGAAAACCCTACCCTAGAATATAGCCCAGGACACATAAAAAACAACAACAAGAACAACAAGATGTCTTATTGCAGAGGTCCAACTTGGACAACAGAGACTGAGCAGGACCTTTGAATCCATAATATCCTAGGCTTCAGCTTAGGGACTGAACGAAAACAGGGAGCAAGTGTTACAGAAGACTGAACACAATAACAATGATGGATAGGAGCCTCTAGAACCTAGAGACTCTATCCTAGACCCTGACAGCACAAATACCAAGATCGCTATCTACAGTGGCCTGATTTTCTCACACATAACCAAGAGGAAATTTTCCTGGCATCACAAAAAAGCCTTTGGGATGGATAATGTGTATATATGGAGCCAGGGGTTGATCCCATGATGGTATGCTTCAAGGATGGAGAAACCCTGAATCTCTTAGGCCACAGGAATTCCCTTTCTTCCCCAACGCTTACTGTGCCTATGCCAAAAAAATGGGGGGAATGCCAAACTCTACCATTCCAGCACCCATACTTTTTTTTTTGTTTTGATTTGATTTGTTAGTTTTTGACTTTATTTTCCTTCTCTTTTTCCTTACACTTTTTCTTTTTTCATTCTTGTGGTTATTATTTAGAAATTTATTTTTATTTTTATTTATGGGTCCATTTTTTCTTTTTTCTTCCATTTTCTTTCCTTTTTTCTCTCTCCTTTCTTTTTTTGGTAGTTGTCACCAAAATTTTTTTCTCCCTTTTTTCTTATCCTTTTTTATCTCCAATGCCGGTGGAATAGATGCTCAATCTACAACAAGCTGTAAAGTGGAGACCAGTTGCACTAGCATTCTGGGGGGTAAAGGAGGGAGATATGGGATGCATACTGGCAACAGGGGAGGAGGGAGGACAGCACTAGTGGTGGGAATGCCCCTCATTCATTGTCACTATGTACCATAAATGATGCAATAAAAGATTTGTAATGCACTTTGGTCACAATAAAAATTAAAAAAAAAAGATTTGATTCTAAATGGACAAATTTTGATTTTCATATTTTATAATAAGAGTCAATGGAATGTATGTAGTAAACTGTGATTAAGTCAGCTGACAGTTTATTGTGAAGTTTTCCAATCAGCATATAGCAACACATAATTGTTTATTTAAGGTTGTAATTATTATGAAATGTGTATTATATTCAACCCTTAGAATTTCCAAATAAAACGTTTCTGACAAATAAAAAAAAGAGAGAAAAGAGGAATGTCAGGCCAGGATTCTCTTCCTCCTTTATTTTTTTTTAATTTTTTTTTTTGGGGGAGGTCACACCCGGCAGTGCTCAGGAGTTACTCCTGGCTCCATGCTCAGAAATTGCTCCTGGCAGGCACAGGGGACCATATGGGGCACCGGGATTCGAACTGATGACCTTTTGCATGAAAGGCAAACGCCTTACCTCCATGCTATCTCCCGGGCCCCCTCTTCCTCCTTTATTACAAAAACCTCCTAATTCTTTTACAGTTTGCTTTGTTTGGGGGAAACTAATGATAGGGGGTTGGTAAGGAGGCTTGTACTACACCTGGTGGTGCTCAGGAGCTGTATCTGCTCTGTGCATGGGAGTGAATCCAGTTGGTGCTCAGGGCTTCATATGTGTTGGGAATTGAACTAGTGTTGGTAGGGTGTAAGGGGAGATCCTTAATACCTGTATAATCTCTCTGTTCCTGGATTGAAATAATTTGGTGTTTTAGGGTTTCTAATAATCATTCTTTCATAACCTCCATGACTTATAGAACTCACAAGCCCTTCCCAGATGTATAGGAAATAGCCTTCAATTATATATTTGGAGTGGAAAATTTACATTAACCCCTTTTCATGACTGGTTTGATTGATGAACATTTTGATCACTGAAAGTCATTTTTTTTTTTTTTTTGGTTTTGGGTCACACCCGGCAGTGCTCAGGGGTTACTCCTGGCTCCATGCTCAGAAATTGCTCCTGGCAGGCACGGGGGACCATATGGGACACCGGGATTCGAACCGATGACCTTTTGCATGAAAGGCAAATGCCTTACCTCCATGCTATCTCCTGGGCCCAGAAAGTCATTTTTCCAAGAATCAAACCACTAAGATGCAATCAGGCAGAGATTGATTTATTGAGCACCACAACCAAGCCAACATGCTGTGGTCAACCAAGAACAGTTGGCAAACCAGATCCATCTTACATTTCCACTCAGTTTAGAACATTTTCAAATGGGCTAGGTGACCATTATGGGGATTGGCTACACATTACAACATTATTTATAGAGTGCTTGTTGATTGGTCAGGGAAAAGCTATACCTAATAAGGACTTATGGTAGTTGCAAGCAGGATGTAAATAGGATGTTGGCCTGGGATAGTATGACAAGCTTGTGGCACTTGTGATATTTACATTGTGGTATCATTTACAGTGAGAAGTCTACTGCAGGTTCTAAAGCCTGTTATGGCTGTGGTCTTCTCCATTCAGTCTGAGGTCATTTGGGAGCCTATGAAGACTATAAAGTCAAAATATATGGACTGGATTTCTCAGTGGTTTAAAATAACTGATGTGCTTCTATGATGCTGTGATATAATATTCTAGGTTTTTGTTTTATTTTCCTGGCAAACCTCCTAACACTTTTAGTTTACTGAGTGACAGGAATGTTGAGAATACCTTTTATTCTGATATTTGGTCTTTATCCTTAGATACTAACACAAAAACTTCTCAGATTATTGGGATTTTGGGTGTGTTAAGTGTCTTTTGTGTATGCAAATGAGATATATGAGGCTGGAAACACTCGAGTAATTTCTGGATGGAAACTGATTGCTAGAAAATGCATGATTAGAGTATGGGAATATGCATATTCATATCCCGAATATCACAAAAGGAAAAGAGGTGCGAAAGACTGAGCCAATAATTGGTGGCTAATGATAGTAACAATAGTAAAAGCCACACTCCATCATCCTCTGAAATACAAGGTCTAGAGAGCTTTCAGGTTGAAGTGAGAAATTGACTTCAAGAAATAGGCACTCTAAGTTCTTCACCTCACACCTTGTTTTATACATTTTTTCCCATTTGGCTGACTAATGAGTGTACTTATAAGTAAACTCTTTTCCTAAATTCTGTAAAAATTTTTTAGCAAAACAGCATTTAATGTCAACAGGAGTTTCATGAAAACTCCTGATTTATATATTTGGTTGATCAAAATTATAGGACGCCCAAGACCAGTGATGGGGAATGGAAGTAGAAAAAATCTTAATGAGCATGAACTATTCATCTGTGGGGTCTGTTCTGACTCTAGAATATTTTAATAGAATTAAAGTGAATTACAGCTTTCTGTTTCTTCTCTGCTGACCTGGCCAACAAACATCTAAGACTGCAAATGCTCTGGGACCCACCCTCTGTAAGAAGGACCCGCCCAACACACGTGGGGCCTAACCTGCCTGGTGATTGGGAGCCCAGAAACTTTTAAAAAAGTCAACTATGCGGCCTGCTCCTTTCTGTTTCTTCTCTGCTGACCTGGCCAACAAACATCTAAGACTGCAAACGCTCCAAGACCCACAACCAAAAAGCTCAGCCGCTCCGCTTTGCTCTGCGGCCGTGCTCACCTTATAACCCTTGAATTCCTTTTCAGTACTTTGTAAGAAATACCAGCAGGCGTGCGCTTGGCCTTTCCCAGCCTCTTTGCCGCTGAGCTGCTACACCTAGGAACCCCTGAGCCACTAAGACCAAAGTGTCTCTGGTGCCCAGCTTCCGCCTCTTCCACCGAGCTGCTAAGACCAAGGCGCCGCTAAGACTGAGGCGTATCCAGATGCCAACCTCCTTGGGCACCCAGAGACCTTAAAAAAAAAAACTACAGCAGCCATGTGCTCAGCCTTTCCTCTGCCTATGGGTGACTATCCTTCCACTGTAATCTTACCTTACCCTCTTTCTTTGTATCTTTGCTCTCATAATTAAAAATAAAAAAAAATAAAAATAAGAATTAAAGTGAATTACAGATGTCTATTTCAAACGTTCGATAGTTTATTGATATAAGGAGAAATCTCCCACTCATATTGTATCAAAGTGTGGGAAAGAAAAAGTTCAGAACACACCTTCGACCATTTTGTAATATCATTTTCAAGTTATTACTCATTTTACAAATTTCATTGGAATCTGTCACTTTGGAATTTGTGCTTTATTTTTTGGGGATAAATTTATGGGCTTTTTTTCTTGGTTTTTGGGTCACACCCGGCAGTGCTCAGGGGTTACTCCTGGCTCCATGCTCAGAAATTGCTCCTGTCAGGCACGGGGGACCATATGGGGCACCGGGATCTGAACTGATGACCTTTTGCATGAAAGGCAAACGCCTTACCTCCATGCTATCTCCCGGACCCCTTTTGGGGATAAATTTAGGATAATTTTAGTTTCACATTATCTTTGGGGGAGAAAAGGAAGTTATAAAAGGACAAAAGATTGTAATAAGAATGCACAAAGAAGGGCTGGAGCAGTGGCGGAAGCGGTAGGGTGTTTGACTTGCACACACTAACCTAGGATGGACTGTGGTTCGATCCCCTGGCATTCCATATGGTCCCCAACCCAGGAATGATTTCTGAGCGCATAACCAGGAGTAACCCCTGAGCATCACCGAGTGTGGCAAAAAAAAGAATGCACAAAATATTAATAAACTGAGTCTTTCTGCGGAGTCGCTCTGACCAAGACCACCTCGGGACCTCTCCCCGCTAAGATGGCCTCATCCGACCCACGTGAGACTAGACGAGCCGGGCGATTGGTTACCCAGAGGCTTTAAAAATAGTACCAGCCCGGCGTTCCATCTTTCTTCTGCTCTTTCTGCGGAGTCGCTCTGACCAAGACCACCTTGGGACCTCCCCCCGCTAAGATGGCCTCATCCGACCCACGTGAGACCAGACGAGCTGGGCAATTGGTTACCCAGAGACTTTAAAAATAGTACCAGCCTGGCGCTCCACCTTTCCTCTGCTCTTTCCTGCTGAGCTGCTTTGACCAAGACCACCTTGGGACCACCCCTCGGACCTGCACCCAAAAAGCGCAGCTGAAAGACCAAAGTCAAGATATCAGCAAGGGGACTTCTGATAATCCTATTTATGGGTAATTGTCCTTTCACTGTATCTTTACCTTGCCCTCTTTCTTTGCACCTTTGTTCTCATAATTAAAAATAAAAAAAATAAAAAAATATTAATAAACTTAGAAATCATAGAATAATGCAGAATAGACATACTTTCCTTTTTTAATATCCTCCAAATGGTGCAATTATTCTATATCTATTCCTCTCCCTGTGTCTCAAAAAATTGCATGGTAATAATATGCAGAGAAAATAGAAGTGAGGACCAGGAGGACAGGTCCATCCCCTATATCAATGATAGTTGAAAAAGATAACTCTGGACAAGAATTGTGTAGTGAGATAAGATAAAGTGCTATGCATGATAGCCCTTAGATAACAATATTGCAAACTATAGTGTCTAAAAATATAGAGATAGAGACAAAGACAGAGAGAGAGATAGAGAGAGAGAATAAAAATGTCTTCTCAGAGAAAGGCAGGGGGAGGGTGGGCAGGAGGAAAACTGGGGACATTAGTGGCTGGAAATGTGCACTGGTAAGGGGTATTACACATTGAATAACTGGAGCTTAATCATGAACAACTTTATAATTGTGAAAAAAAAGACAACTGTTTTATGAACAATCTTGTAATCATGATGTTTAAATAAAGTAAAAAAAAGATTTACATTAAAAAATAGAAGAAATAACACTTTCCTTGAGTACACACCCCTTGCCCTCAATAGAAACTTTGTTTTCATGTACTTTGTGGAAACATTCTGATGCCAAATTTAACTAAGGGAAAATTAGGATAATGCAGGCCAATTTTTAGGCTACAAATAACCTATTTGTATTCTGCAAAGAGACAAATTGACAGTGACACAAATCTAATGGTTTGTTTATTTCTAGGAGTAGTGAAGGCTAAAAACCATGGCAACCACTGTAGCCAGAGATGATGAGAAAGGGACTTATACTCTTGGCAAAACTGAAATAAAAAAGTGTTAAATCCTAAAACACAAACACTTTTGGACTATCAAAGTTTTCTTTTTTCATTCTAGTGGAGGAGTTTTCTCCCAGCGGGAGTAGTAGTTACTGTGAAGGGTTATTTGTTGCTTCCATAGAGCCTCTTATTTTATAATTCTAAGATCAATGTCAGGGGCCCAGTTAAAAGTCCATGGACATGTTTTACAGTGAAGGTAATGACAATGATAGTATATCAAGAACTTAGAGACAACGCAGTCTGACATCTATCTTATATTCTCAAGGTCTTTCCTTAGTAATATCACCTCTAAAAATCTAGATAAACTCCATTAAATCATGAAAAAATTTAGTGTCAATTCACTTACTGGTGAATAGTCAGCCGCCAAAGCTGGGTCTAAGGTCAATGAAATTGCTGCTTTGTCATTATCATGCATTGTAAGACATGATTAATTAATAGATAATCAGCTGGAGGAGATAATAGTGCAACATTTTTCACTTGTTTATAGGACAAGTTAATATCACAAATTCCTCTCCTCATTA
>PVKC010052884.1:0-10211 GCA_004027635.1 Crocidura indochinensis
GCCACAGCAACAAGGCACCACTTTCTCCTCTCCAGTGGGAGCGCAGAGAGAAATTGGGGGCCCTCAGTGAAGCGAGTGGGGTTCTGAGCCCTCTGAACAGCGCCTGCGTCGCTCAGGAGTGTTTTATTATTCTGAGTCTGAGCTTCTGCCGAAGCTCCCAAGGTACGGAGTTCAGCTTGAGATAAAAAAAATATTTTATCTGCCCTTCCCGCAAATGGAGAAAGGCTCTATAAAGGGTTTTGTTATTGCAGTGTTTTCATAAATATAGAGTAAACATCTTGCACAGTGGGCAACTCGGCACAAAATACCATTTTCATACACGGCCATTCATGGGGCTCACCCAGGAAGATGAAATGACCCAGAGATAAATAAAAAAATAATAATAGTATCCAACTTGGTGCAGTCTGCAGCCCCCACCAGATGCAGACGGCAAAAGAAGGAGAGATCGCAGCACTGCGGTTCCTCCTGTGAATGACAAGTGCCTGCAGCTCCCCAGGGAATTGGGGCTCTGTGACCAACCCATTGCACTTAACACTTTGCCTTATCATTTCCAGAAATTGCCAAGAGCTAACCATCCTATTCCGGGGCTCCAAGTGACCCCAAGCCTTCACCAAAATATTCAATCTGGCAACTTTCAGTTTCTCTTGGACTCCCTTTTAAGTATCTCTCTTTTTCTTTGTTTTTGTTTTTGGACCATACCCGGTGACATTCAGGTGTTACTCCTGGCTAGGCACTTAGAAATCACTCCTGGCTCGGGGGACCATATAGGACACCAGGGATCAAACCCAAGTTCATCCTGGGTCAGTCGCATGCAAGACAAACACCCTACTGCTTTGCTATCACTGCCCCTTTCTAATTATCTCTTAAGCCACATTTCTCAAAGCCACGGGGAAAGACTATGGCTAATACTTGATTCCTCTGTGGAACACTACGCTGGACAATTCCCAGTCAGCAGTGAGGGGCTTTATCACAGGTTGTCACAGTTGTTCTGGTTCAAAACATGCTGTGTTTTTTAGGTTTTGGTTTGGTTTGGTTTTGACGATGAAAAGTCATGGATGTCTGTTGAAAATGAAAAAAAAATCATTATGTATTTTTTGAACTGGCTATCAAGGTATTTGTGATATCCCCCCCCCCCAAATCGTGCACATTTAAGGTGTCTAATGTGATGAGTTTAGGCATCTTGTCACCACCTCTATAATCAAAGTCATAATCACACTTGTTGTCCCTGCCAGGGGTTTCATGGGGGAAAGGAGGAGCATAGAGAGGAGATAGAGGGAGGGAGCAAGCAGGTAGAGGGAAAAAGAGAGAAGAGAAGGGGATGGGAGACAGCAAAGACGGAGAGAGACTGTCACAGTACCTGAGTGCACTTAACAAAGACCACATTGCACTAATGGAACCAATTGCATCTTCAGGCATCAGTAACACTTCCATCCATCTTGAATCATTTTCTTTTTTTGTTTTTGTTTTTGTTTTGTTTTTTGGTTTTTGGGTAACACCTGGCAGCGCTCAGGGGTTACTCCTGGCTCCATGTTCAGAAATTGCTCCTGGCAGGTACTGGGGACCATATGGGGCACCGGGATTCGAACCGATGACCTTTTGCATGAAAGGCAAACGCCTTACCTCCATGCTATCTCCAGGGCCCCTTGAATCATTTTCAAAGCAAAACTTCAGCCACAGGGAGATTATTTCAGGAGGTGGAGGACACACTCAAGTTCCAGCCCGGTATCTTTGGGTGTCCCAACTGCCTCCCAACATCTCTGGGTTGGTACCTTCCTGCCTTCTACTTAACAAATACCACACTGCCCCTAGCACTTCTGGGTGCGGCTCTATTGCCCACACCCCCGCCCCCCAGCAGCTGAGTATGGACTCCTTTGAAATAAATACAAACTATGTAAAGGAGTAATACTTGAGTCTCTCTAGACTCTGTCCCTGACCACTCTCCACAGTAACCTCCAAGTAACACCCTACCCAAAGCTTTACCAGGCTTAGCATGTATTACCTGGGGGCATCTGTGACCTCCTGCATTCCACCCTCTCACACTGCTCGCTCATCTGGCCTCTCCCCCAACTCCACACAGTTCCAGTTCAGACACAGCTATGCCTGGGATGTAGCCCTAGACAAAGCAGAGAGGACCAGTCCTCACATGTCCCTCCAGATTCCTTTTGGGGACATCCTTGTGCCCCCATGCCCTCCTGCTGTGCCCTAGCTCTCACTGAGTACCAGGGGAATCCTTCTGATTCTCCAAAATGTCTGAGCTGCCTTTCACAAAGAGTGTCCATTCAGCTTTTGCCAACAGTGTGGACCTCTTCCGCTGGCTCCTTCCAAACCACTGCTTTCTGATATGGTCGAGGACATCTTTATAAATACAGATGATATTTTCAAGTGTGTACACAAATATGCACCTGTGTGAACACAGGCACACCTCCAACATATGGCTGGTTCCTTCCAACCTACACAAACAAAGCGAGCAAGTCCCACAGATGTGATGGGTTCCCAGTGCACAGGAAGTTATGCTGAGTCATGGTCTAGTTTATGTCTACTAAGAGGTCAAAGGAATATGCCTTCATTAGAGCCACATTGTTGCTGGGGAAAAAAACCAAACCAGCCCCTACCATGAATATATTCCTTTTGCAAACCTGCAGATTTCAACCTTTTGTGGTGGACCTGTGGATTAACATGAGCCCAAGGTCTCAGGTAAAACTACTGTTTGAAATACACTGTGGGTGCGACGAAGCTCATCTCCACCCCATAATGGAAGTCAGGTCTATAGGTCATAGGCAAAGAGTCATAAGGACATGGCTGGGAAGTACAAGGGTTTTATAATCTGCTCTGAAAACTCTATCACACTCTTACTGCCAGTAAGTAGTTGGCCTGACCAACCACCTACCAAACAGCCATATTCCATGAAGGTTCTTGAAAAGTTCATAAAAGAATCACAAGAGTTCTGAAGACCAACACAATCTGTTCTAGCTCAGATATGCAAAAATTATAGGAGAGAAAATCCCATGCTTTGGAGTTCAAGTGAAGGGGATGGTAAAGAAGCCATACAATTGCAAATTTCCAATCCTTCCCAGAAGCTACTAGAAATTCTAGAAAAAATGAGCTCTCGTCTCAGCCCTGTGATGAAAATGGGTAAAATACTTGATTCAGTCTCAGGGGGCTGCCATTATTCATCCCTCCAACGATATCCTGAACTTAATATGATGTCTGACTCATTACAAACATTCAGCAAAGTTCCTGGTTATGATGACCATAATGAATAAACACCATGTACTAGTGAACAAGTATACCATGAAACTAGTTTCCTTTTTACTCCACAGCAGAATTAGAAGCCTGAACCACTTATGACATTGAAGTAACCTCTGTATTTTTAGCTCTCTGGGCAAATTTGGTAAAAGGGACTCAGCAGAAATCCATCTTCTCCTTGTCGGACACTCTACTTTTGATGACACGGTTGTTTTCTTTTTCCTAATCAGTGGTTATTTTTTATTTTTTAAAAGTAGATTTACATTAAATATTGGGAATATGCTAGAAACCAATTCCACTGGATGTGGACTCTAAATGGTTGTTTTATCCCAATTTTCCATTCTATTTTTTTCCTCTTAGCCCACTGATATTTGCTCTATTTATTTGCTATTTAATATCTATTGGCTCTCTCAGTCCTTATATACACATATGCAGCACATGAACTTTATAGGCCAATAGTCAACTTTCTAGTTCCTTAATGGGCAATCTGGTCTCTGTGCCCTATTCCCTATTCCTTCACCAATTAAATTCTATCTAAACCAAGTCCCAAACCAAAATGTGAACTGAAGCAACTGAAGTTATGTCCTACCGCTGCCAATCCAATAGACTTGAAACACTGGCGACAACATTGACCAGTCTCAAGAGGGGACCTCCTTCACTTGCTTGGTTTCAGGATAACTTCATAGTACCTATAACACACAGGAAGAACCAGAATTTTCTGAGCTTTCCAGTTTTGGGGAAGGAGCTCCGACAGTCTTGCCATGGCTTTGACACTGAAGAAGCCATACCAAAGCAAGCCAGCCTCTTCACTAAAAGAACTCTGTGGCTTGCTTGCACATGGGAAACTGGTGGGTCAACTTCAGGCTCTCTGTGGGCAGGAATGTCCAGCACAGCTCTGGCAGGAGAGTTGAAGTGACCCTGATGTGGAGCTGAGTTCAGTCACCTGTTTCTCTCCTCAATCACTATCTCCCCTACTCTCAAGGTCTTGTTTTCACAATATGAAAAGGTCCACTTATGTAAGAAGCCCAGGCACACCCTTGGCAGGTCATTTGTCTGTATAAAGTTGCACATCTATCTATCCATTCACCCATCCATACATCTGTCCATCCATCCATGCATCCAGTCATCCATCTGTCCATCTACTTACTCAACTATCTGTCTATCGTCCACCACTCATCCACACACCCATCCACACACCCATCCATCCATCCACCATACATCAATTTTCCATCTGTCCATTCATCCACCCTTCCACCATCTATTCATCCATACATCCATCTATACACCATCCATCCATCTGTCTGTGCAGCCAGCCACAGTGTTTAGGCACCCCCATTCCTGCCTACTGTGGATCTCTCATCAGTTGTTTTTTTTTTTTTTGGTTTTGGGGTCACACCCTGCCGTGCTCAGGGGTTACTCCTGGCTCCATGCTCAAAAATTGCTCCTGGCAGGCACGGGGGACCATATGGGGCACCGGGATTTGAACCGATGACCTTCTGCATGAAAGGCAAACGCCTTACCTCCATGCTATCTCCCGAGCCCCTACTGTGGATCTCTCAATAATCCTGGTCAAAGACAGCTGTTTGTTTTCCTCCCTGGTCACAGTGCAAGGAAACAGAGGAGGCATTCTGAGACTAGCCCCAGTGAGGAGGTTCCTTGCACAATTCATATTCTGCACACTAAGAAACTCATTCTTCAAGAGTGTGGCAATGTGCTCAGAAGTCTAGTATAAAGCTCAGATCCCAGCTGGGATGCCTGAAGCTTTTTGACTGGGATGGGTGTGGGGGATCCGGATATATCCTTGTCTTTGGCCATGACTCCCTCTTCTTGGAGAGGAAGATACTACTGGGACCAGAGAAATAGGACAGTGGATCAGGTGCTTTCCTTGCACATGGCTAAACTGCAGTATGTCACCCCCAAACAAAACAAAACTCAAAGGTGGCTATTACCACCCTACACTAGTCTGTACTCAAGGATCAGGTTAATTCACAATTTGAAGTACTGACCCCTTTGCTTTGTATGTACAGACACCATGGCAGTGTCATCTAAACATATGAAAGCTTGCATGTAAGAATTTATAAACAAATAAATAAACCTAGATGCCAACCTCTCCAAAGACAGGGAGAATAAGAAAATACATGCATGGAGATGAATAAGAGGAGAAGGAGGGTTGTGTAATTCTTTCATTTCAAAAAGAAATGGAACCTTCCAGTTCCTGTCAGAGGTCAGACCAAGCAAATCTGGGAACAGCAAGAAGTTAACATTCTGTGGCTAGGTCACCGTCCAATATGAAGATGCTCAGTCTGGGATGACACAGTTGGAGAGCACAAAGGCCCAGAGAGCCTCATTCCCACCTCAGTCACTCTCTCCCTTCTGAGACTCAGACCAGTTTCTGGGCAGAGATGCATGTGCCTACCTGTAGGAATTCATCACTGTGCTTAATATCACTGTGGCACTATCACTGAGCATGGGATTAATGCAGCTGATTGGTGGGCTGGGTCCTTGTCACTAGCAGGACATAGTACTGAGCAGTATTGGTTAGTCTCCCCAAAACCGAGTTGCAGGATCACCCCCCATACAATCTTAGTACCCCTAACCTTTTTGTCAAATGCTGTTCCAGAGAGAAATGATCTATCTGGAAGCACTGAAATTAGATAAATAACGAGTCAAAGAGACCCAGAATTTAACCACTCCTTCTAGTGATTAAAACACAGGGTGGGGTGACTCCCTAGCAATGTTCAGGGGACCATAGGGTTCCTTACTGTGATTCTGGGCAACCAGGTGAGTGGTTCAACACAAGAGCCAACACAAGGATATAGTTGTGCTACCATGTGGTAGCAGGTGGGGGGATCCTATTAGTGCTGGGGACCACCAGTATTCCAAATGGTGGTGTACAGAAGACAATATACCAGGCCTATACCGAACCAATGTACCTCCTCCTCGGCCCCATACAAATCCTTCAAGCCCTCTGGCCCCTCTCTAAATGAGACAGATTGTACAACCATAGAGAAGGCCTGGATAAGCAGGAGCCTTGTAGAGCCAGAGAGAATTTCATAATGCATCAGTATTCTTATTCTAGCTGGACGTACTCCTCTTCCTCCTCCTCCTCCTCCTCCTCTGGCACGTCCACCTCTTCCTTTTCTCCTTCAGCCTCCTCATTCACCTCCCACTTTCAAGAGTATAAGCATGGAGGCCTCTAAGTAAGAAACAGATGTGACTGCTATTTCTATCTCTTATTAGCAGACAAGCAACTGATTTCCTTACATAAAATCCGGTTCCAAGTCAACAGCACAAAAATGCATCCATGTGGAGCAAATGCACATGCAGAACTCTTGGGAAGAGTTCGAGACAAGCCTATAGCAACCTTCTTGGTGCCTGTCTTGACCTTCTGGGGTCCTTCCTGCAGTGAGCAGTAGACATCCAGTGACTTGGGCACGCTAAGTGGCCACTGTGTCCTCGGTCACATGGAAAGTGGCAGCAAATGGCATCTCAGCCTGACTCCTGAGTACTTGTACTGGGGTCTGTGTGTGAGCCAAGTCGATGCCACTCACTCAGACCATCAGAACCAAGGCATCAGAAGCCTGTGGGGTGTAAAGTGGCTGATTTGTGCAATGATGACCCTGAACTTGAAAGGCCCATTAGAGAGACAAGAGAGACACACTAATCAGGGGTTCTAGATTTCATTTCTGCAGATAAGGAGAACAAGGCAATAGACGTGCTGACCAGTGCCTCAGAAAAAAAAAGGGAAAAAAATTGCTCAATTTAGAGAGAGGAACACTCTAATCTTAGAGGGGGAACACTCTACTCTGTTGTGATATTGGTTCTAGAAGAGTCCTCCCTCTCTCTCTCTCATAAAACTAGAAAGAGCTGGAAGATGATTTGATTCCTGGTAGGCATCGTCAAGTTCTCTTATTTCTCCCCGCTTCGAGCCAACCTGAAATAATTTCATGAAGGCTTGCAAACACGATTGTGATAAGGACATCCAACCTGTCCTATTTACATTTGCTATACCAAAGTAGTCCAACGGCCTAAGCAAAGGAAACAGGGCCCTTGCACTTGCTCAGGGGTTATGCAAACATCTTCCCAGAAAGGACACTTTGAAATTTTTATGGAGCGGGAAAAATTGGAAGCGTATTCGTCCCGGCAGTCAAATTGGGCTCTTTGTCATTTTTAATTGCTTAAATTCATAACCTAGTTTTGCTGAATCAAAAGACCGAGTTGCTATCGCTGACATAAGCGGTTTCAGCCTTCCGAGTCCACACACACCTTTTCATATCAACTTTATATATGCTAATAAAAAACACTCCTGGCAACTGCCAGGGACATTATATTGTTATTATTTGAGACATGATTGAAATACTCCCTATATAATCTCTTCCGAGCCAAGCACAGAGTGTTAGAAGTTGCCTTTTTTTTTTTTTTAAGAAAATTGTATTTGTTACTTTTAAACTTGCAGGCTGAGGAGGGAAGCATGCATGTCGAACCGTTAGGGCAGGATTCTGTTATCTGTGATTTAATTCAAATACATTCGCATGCATAATTTTAAAGAGCCTGTCCTGACCTAGGAAGTTCCCATTGACTACATTTATCATAGGCAAATGCTCAGTTCAGTGTGAAAAGGAGAATTTAGATACATGCTCAGAATATTACCAAACATTCCACCACATGCTGTCCCATCCCGAATTGCCACATCTGTGACCAAATGAAGTTGCAGGCTCGAACAATGAACAACGTGAAAGGTCTGTTACGCCAACTTTTTAGGTTATATCAGGAAATCACCTAGATGGGACAGAAAACTCTCATAGGATTCCAGGAGACCCTTTTCAAAGAATTGATTCCAAAGGCTAGAGAGCACAGCAGGTACAGCACTTGCTTTGCACGCAATCATCCAGGTTCGATCCCCAGCATCCCATATGATCCCCCGAGCACCACCAAGAGTAAACCCCTGAGCATCACCGAGTGTGGCCGCAAACTAACAACAATGAACAATATTAAACAAAAGAACAAACTCCAAATCTTCTGAGATTACTTTAAAATGTATGCACAGGACTTGCCTTTCACCCCAAATAGCAAACAGAAGTAAACATTAATCTAATCAAGTTTTCCTCTTATTACACACACATTCATTCTCCTGGGCAGGGTTTCACCCACCTCAGGCATGGCTGCATTGTGCCAAATTTATTACACAGATGCTGAATGAAACCCAAATGAATGAATGAATGAATGAATGAATGAATGAATGAAACTTTGTCCCATATGCTAACTATGGGGCCAGGCGGTGGCGCTGGAGGTAAGGTGCCTGCCTTGCCTGTGGTAGCCTAGGACGACCACGGTTCGATCCCCCGGTTCCCCATATGGTCCCCCATGCCTGCCAGGAGGGACTTCTGAGCGAATAGCCAGGAGTAACCCCTGAGAGTCGCCGGGTGTGTCCCAAAACCCCCCAAAAAAAAAATTATGCTAACTAGTAATGCTGAATGAAACCTTGTCCTGGGACAAGGTTAATTATTAGCCAAGTAGTAGATCTTTGGTGCTGGGGTTTCTGAGATCTAGTAGGAAACAAATCTCAGAGGAACAGAAACTCTGTTTATCACAGAAAATTCTCCAAATAATCTCAAATCTCACCAGTGGAAGATAGATGGAAACAACTACAGCCAAAGCCAGCAGTTGCCTTCAAACTTTCAACACCCTAATTCTGGTGGGACAAAACCAATGGGAAAAAGGGGATGTTCTGTTATAAGGAAACTACTTTAACAAGCTCTTTTATTTTGTAAGGCACAAGGGAAGTAGAAGTCATGCTTGACTGTGCTCAGGGCTTACTCCTTGCTCTGTGCTCAGGGACTACCCCTGGTAGTGCTCAAGGTACCAACTCTTGAGGTTCTGGGGACTGAACCTTGGTAGACCATGTGCAAGGCCAGTGCCCTCCCCACTGTGCTATCTCTACAGCTCCTGCTCCTCCTATCAATGCTGTATAAGCATCAATTAAAATGAATTCAGGGACCAGGGAAATAGCACAGTGGTAGGGCATTTGCCTTGCACACAGTTTACCCAGAACAGACAGTAGTTTGAATCCTGGCATCACATATGGTCCCCTGTGCCTGCCAGGAGTGACTTCTTTTTTTTTTGGGTCACACCCGGCAGTGCTCAGGGGTTACTCCTGGCTCCATGCTCAGAAATTGCTCCTGGCAGGCATGGGGGACCATATGGGGCACCGGAATTCGAACTGATGACCTTTTGCATGAAAGGCAAACGCCTTACCTCCATACTATCTCCCGGGCCACAGGAGCGACTTCTGAGCACAGAGCAAGGAATAACCCCTGAGCATTGCCAGGTGTAACCCAAAAACCAAATAAAATAAATGAACCCAGATTCTAAACTTCAAGCAGCATTTACAGTAAAGCTTCAGGAGAGGGGGGCTGAGCTAGCAGTCAAAGGTAAAAATATATTTATCCCTGACAAGTGCAAACAGGCCCCATGGCCTCCTATAAGTAAAAATCCATCTCAAGACTGAGGCCAGATTCAGTTCTTTGCATCAAAAAGATGAAAGAGCAAGAAACAGGCAAATGCCCCATTCTTAAATATTAGTCGTGAGTAGCTCACCTCATGGTAATTCATATATGAGAAGAAAGACCTGGAAGGTGGAAGGAAAACAAGGTGATGAGGCTCCAGAGGGCAAAACCAGACACAGGAGTCAGTCACCTGAGGAAAAGGTTCCCATGTGCCAGCATGCAAGAATGAGGGAATGGACGGGCATAGAGGAGACAGGGTAGACAGGGGAGAAAAGGAATATGAGAGGAAGGGAGACAGAGAACAAGTGAGGAGGAAGAAGAGAGATAAAAATGCAGAAAAGGGGAGCCCAGGAGATAGCATGGAGGTAAGGCGTTTGCCTTTCATGCAAAAGGTCATCGGTTCGAATCCCGGTGCCCCATATGGTCCCCCGTGCCTGCCAGGAGCAATTTCTGAGCATG
>PVKC010052885.1:0-10213 GCA_004027635.1 Crocidura indochinensis
CAGCCATTTCTTCAGTGCACATTTCCTATCACCAATATCCCCAGTTTCCCTCCCATTCTCTCCCTTGCCTGCCTGCCACTATGGCAAACATTTCTCTCTCTTTCTCTCTCTTTCTCTTTCTCTCTCTCTGTCCTTCTGTTCCTCTGTTTCTTTCTCTTCCTCTTTATCCCTCCCTTTTTCCTTTTGGACACTGGTTTTCCAATATTGTTACTAAAGGAATATCATGCATATCACTTTACTCCTTTTAACACTAAGTTCTTGTCCAGAGTGACCATTTCCAACTATCATTGTCATAATGGTCCCTTTCTACCCAACTGCATTCTTCCGCTATTTGTGGCAAGCTTCCTACCATAGTCCAGTCCTCCTGAACCTCAATTCTATTGTCTATGGATACTTTTCCCTTTAAAAAAAAGGCATTTTTAATATCCCACAAATGAGTACAATCATTTTATGTATATTCCTCTCTGACTTATTTCCTTCAGCCCAATACTTTCCATATCCATCTATATATAAGCAAATTTCATGACTTCTTTTTTCCTAACAGCTGTATAGTATTCCATTGTGCAGCAACTATATCACAGTTTCTTTATCCATTCATCTGTTCTCATGCATTTGGGTTGTTTCCAGATTCTGACGATTGTGAATAATGCTGAAATGAACAAAGGAGTACAGATGCCATTTCTTCACAATGTTTTAGGGTGCCTAGGGTATATTCCAAGCATGCTATTTTTTCATATGGGAACTCAATTTTTAGTTTTTTAAGGAATGTCCATTTAGTTTCCAAAAAAGCTGAACCAGTTAACATTCCCACCAGCAATGAACAAGAGTCCTTTTCTTCCCAAATCCCTGTCAGCACTGGTTGTCTTGTTCTTTTTTTTTTAATGTTTGCCAATATTTATAGTGTGAGATGCCTTGTTTATATGGCTCAAAAGTCATTTAAGGGGCAGGAGAGGTGGTGCAAGCGGTAAGATATCTGCCTTGCACGTGCTAGCCTAGGACGGACCATGGTTCAATCCCCTGGTGTCCCATATGGTCCCCCAAGCCAGGAGCGATTTCTGAGCACATAGCCAGGAGTAACCCCTGAGCATCACTGGGTGTGGCCCAACAACCAAAAAAAAGTCATTTAATTTTCATGATAATCTATCACAATTTCTGGTTTTCATTTAAGTGCAGTCTTTTTATTTCATATATTTATAAATATATTTATTCATATATTTGGTCCAGAGCCAAGAAACAAAGTAGACTGAAATATGACTGCCAAGATCCAATCCTAGTGCTATCATTATATTACTGTGATTATTTTTTGGAAGGGAACTCAAAATTCTAGAGGTCACTCCTGAGTTATAAGTGTTGGGAGACAGTTCTCTCAAAGACCTCCAGGTTCACGCCTGGATATGCTTGAAAGAAGGAGGGAACTATGAAGAGCCAGAGATCAAACCCTGGGCATTGCATTTGCAAGAACTATGCTTGAACCCCTTTACCTGTCTCACTGGCCCTTCAGTGTGATTTCAAGCAGATCATTTGACCCTATAAAATAATCACAATGTTTATCGTATGTAATTGCTATGGGAGTTAAAAGATCAAATATGTGGGGCCCAGGAGATAGCATGGAGGTAAGGCATTTGCCTTTAATGCAAAAGGTCATCGGTTTGAATCCCGGTGCCCCATATGATCCCCCGTGCCTGCCAGGAACAATTTCTGAGCATGGAGCCAGGAGTAACTCCTGAGCACTGCCGGGTATGACCCAAAAACAAAACAAAAAGATCAAATATGTGAAGTGCTTTGAAGCAAACCTACCATCATGAAAACTTTATTTGTTAATTTTTGCTATTCTGTATATAATTATCATGGACTATATATACTTATTCACTTCATTGTTCCCAGGTATTAATCTTAGTCTTATAAGATTCAGATGTAAACAGATTATAATGGTTAATATTTATGTTTCTCGTTTTTACTTAATATTAGTGAGATCTTGAGGTTCTATTCTTCCCCCTTTTGAAGCTTGTACTCTTAAATTTTTCTTTGTTTCTTTCCAGCCCCAGCCCAGCAAAGATGAGACTATTAGTTGCCACAGGCCTGAACACTGAGTGTAGAAATAACCACTTTTTCTGTACTCTAATATAACAAATGCAGCTGGACAAATGCATTTCTGGTGTCACATTTGGCATCTGTAGGCTCCTATTCTTACTCTTTATATGATACTCTTTACCCTAAATATATATACATATATATATGAATCAGAGAAGAAGGAGACATATCTCAGTAAACTTTCCAGAAAAAAATGCTTTTTACATGTCAAAAACTTAATAGAATTTCATAGCTAATATCATCTGTGCAAATATATAACCTATATATTAGACAAAATAAATCACATTTTAAACTATCTATGAAACTGAGATTTTTCGAAACTTCATTGTATTTCAGAGGAAACAATAATGTCCTTGAGTTGAGAAACCAACAGGTAATGATATCTCAGACTACAGAGCTCACATATATATGTCAACTTTTTCCTGCCTTGGTAAACTGATGGTTAATCTCTATTCTGGTCCTGATAAACTCATAATATAATAAGTATGACTTATTTGACTGAACATTTCATATTTTATACGTATTCTAATTTTGTTCTTCTTTCTTTTGCAGGGAGCCTTCTGGGGTCTAATTGTTGGACTTGTGATAGGCCTTATTCGTATGATTCCAGAGTTTATCTATGGAACAGGGAGTTGCTTAGCTGCCAGTAACTGTCCCAAGATCATTTGTGGTGTGCACTATCTCTACTTTGCTCTCATTCTCTTTGCTATAACCTTAGTGGTTGTACTGGGAGTTTCACTGTTAACAAAACCCATTCCTGATGTACATGTGAGTAATAAGCAATAGGTTTATGCTTGCTTTAAATTAAGGATTATAGAGCAATAGCATAGCAGGTAGAATGTTTGCTTTGCATGTAGCCCACCTAGGTTCTACCCCCAGTATCCAATATCCCTCCAATCCTGCTAGAAGTAATTTCTGAGTGCAGAGCCAGGAGTAACCCCTGAGTACAGCTGGGTTTTACCAAAAATAATAAGAAATAAGTAACTTAAGGATTATTTGCTTCCTAAGGTAACTAGTGTCTAAGTCCCATGCAAAGGAATAATAACACCAAGAAAGTTCTAAGGAACATAAGATATTTTCATCTAGTCATTTGAATAAACTAAACTTGTAGCTAGTATGTACAAAGTATCAGTGAATTAAGAAATGAAAGATTTAAAATAAATGGACTTTATCATCAAAAACTTCACAATGCAGCTGGAGGAAAAAAATCTACAATTTTGTAAGATCCTGAGAGAGATCAGATCAGAGCTAAAAATGTTTTGGAATGTGTAAAACTTCACCTATAGTACAAACACTGGCAAAGAGATTTTGTGTTTATTTGTTTGTTTGTTTTTGTTTTGGGGTCACACCGGCAGTGCTCAGGGGTTACTCCTGGCTCTATGCTCAGAAATCGCTCCTAGCAGGCTCGGGGGACCATATGGGATACTAGAATTCAAACCACCATCCTTCTGCATGAAAGGCAAACACCCTACCTCCATGCCATCTCTCTGGCCCCGGCAAAGAGATTTTTTTAAGTACATATCAGAGGAGCAGATAAAGGAGAGATGTAAAAGAGAGATGTATTTCAAAATGAAAAAAAGTTAGATATAAATAAATGGTCAATGAAAGTGGAAAACGTAAAGCACAGAGTAGATCAGTTTACTTTATCAAACATACAACACCAAGACTAATAAGTAAATAAGTATACTAAATATTAGAAGTATATTAAATAACAATAAATATATTAGTTTTCAAAAATAAATAAGAATGTCAAACTTTTATGCCAAGATTAATAGTAGCAATTTATTATTAATTCTTAGAAAAAGGTCTGAAGAACTAGCGATATAATTTAGCTTATGTGTTAATATAATATATTGTGACGTTTGAGCTTTCCAAAAGAACTGATAAAAACTCAATAATGATTTCAGAGAAAGTCAGTAATATTTATTTTGGACTAAGCTAACAGTGCAGTCAAAAAAAATCTCAGGACCATAATTATGGGATGACTAGAAAGTCCCCATTCTATATTCCAGCAAACTCCAAGAATTCCTCAAACCCCAAAAAAGAGAATTCTGTCCCCAAAGCGCATTTATGATATAGTTTTTATAAAGGAATAATAAGAAGCACATAAGTCAATGTACTCAACAAGTAAATCATTATTCAAGTATTAAGCTAATTAAAATGAAATATAATATTGAGCACATGAGGAATTATCATTTAAAACTCATTTGAAATATAGAACAATTTTCTTAGAATGAGGGAAAACCCACTATTCATTCATTGTGTTCAATCACATATTCTTGACCTATGATTTACCCAAATAAAGCTATATAGTTGACAGCCATGCCCATGAGCTAGAGCTTTCTGCCATGTCTCATCTAATGCCAAGTGACTGCAATAAACTCATCTAACTTTTGAAAGAGGAGCCCAACTAGCAAGAAAAAAATCATGGATATACAAGCCTTGCAGTTGATCACACTGGAGAGAAACCCATAGGAGCTCACTGGCACAGCTTTGCAGATCCTCAGTTTTGGGGGCCACAAAGCAACCATACGATGCCACTATAATTTTAATACTAATTTACCAGTAGGAATACACCAAATTAGACTGAAATTATCATAGGAGCCACATAACCTCAACAATCAACAAAAGAACACTAAATGGACAATATACAGCTTAGTAGACCTTCAGACCCCATTGCAAGAGATGGCAATGTTCAAAAAGTTTCTTTTAATGCAGCATTTTTCTATAATTCCATTACCATTTAATTTTACCAAACAATATTAAGAAACTTATTTATGCCTGCCATGAGGCAGACTTCAGGGAGGTAGGAAATTGATGACCAGTGTAGAGAGAATGTTACATTGGTGGTGGGATTGGTGTTAAAATATTGAATGCCAGTAATTGTTGTATTATAAACAACTCTGTAAGCCAGTAACTAAAATAAATACATTTAATTTTTAAAATGTTAGATAATTTCATAAATTGTATTTATTTTGAAATATTTTAATTAACATACAAACTAAGTATATAAATGTTAAATATATCTAGCTGATTTAAAATATCAGTAAATATTTTATCAGTAAACTGATAAAATATTTTAAATCTTTAGAGTTTTAGAACAGGGATCGAAGAGATAGCATGGAGATAGGGCATTTGCCTTGCATGCAGAAGGAGGTGGTTCGAATCCTGGCATCCCATATGGTCCACCGGAGCCTGCTAGGAGTGATTTCTGAGCGTAGAGCCAGGAGTAACCCCTGAGCAATGCTGAGTGTGACCCAAAAACAAAAAACAGAAACAAAAAAAGAGGTTTGTGTGTGTGTGTGTGTGTGTGTGTGTGTGTGTGTGTGTGTGTGTGTGGTTTTTGGGTCACACCCGGCAGTGCTCAGGGGTTACTCCTGGCTCCATGCTCAGAAATTGCTCCTGGCAGACACGGGGGACCATATGGGGCACCGGGATTCGAACCGATGATCTTTTGCATGAAAGGCAAACGCCTTACCTCCATGCTATCTCCCGGGCCCCCCAAAAAAAGAGTTTTAAAACAATGGCAAATTTGTAAAAAACATGGGAAGTTAGCTGGGAAAGAGATTTTAGGATTTATATTGCTAGCAGAACTCAGTAATAGTACAAGATAGCTCCAAAATTTAGCTTAAGAAAATATTATTCACATTGTGAATATAACCATTATACAAAATGAAGTAAAAATATCTAGTACCAATTAAATAAACAGTGAATGTCATGCTATATAGTGTACTTACATAAATTTCCCCTTCCCCTCAATTTTTTATGACACTATAAATCTAGAAGTAGGAGTTTTAACCAAATAGAAAGACTTTGGCCAGAATTTAAAACATAAAAAATTATAAATAGTGCATATCCGTGATTAAATATGAGAGGAAGTCTTTTCTTGGTTATAATCTTCTGTATTATTTGTTTGGGGGGCATTTAATAAATAATTGTATTATTGCATCAAATTACACACATCATGAGCATTTGTATAAACTTATCTTTTATATTCCCTTGTACTGTTTCTTGCTAGCTGCATCGTCTTTGCTGGACTCTTCGAAACAGTACAGAGGAAAGAATTGACTTAGATGCAGATGAGAAAAGTCAAGAAGAGAATGATGATGATGATGACCATGGTGATGGTAATTTGGTTTGCATGTAGTTTTCTTGTGTAACTCTTTAAACATGAACTAGTTTAGTTTAATTTCATTGTTTAGCAGGCATGTGTTGAAGTATTATGCTTGGAATAATATATATATTAGAGTTGGTCATTTTAACGCACCAACAAGTAGCCTCTTCTACACTTTTTTGCACAAGTATAGATAGCTATGAGATATTTTGAGGAAATCTCAAATTCCAAGTAAAATTATTGATATCTATGAAATTTCTATATAGTTTTATATAAATGTTTTGATTTTGTCCCTTAAAGATTAATATTTCAATGCAGTTTTCATTTAAATTATTTTTGCAGTTTTGATTTTTGGTTTGCTTTGGGACCACACCCAGCCTTGCCCAGGGCTGATTCTTGACTCTGCTCTTTGGGGTCACTCCTGGTGGGCTCATGGGACTACATGGGGTACTAGGTTGACTATATACAAGGGAATCAGCCTATCTATCTGCTATACTATTGCTCTGGCCCCTAAATTAATTTTTTGAGTGAGCTTAATAACCATCTGTCTTGGGAAGGAGAAATAGTTTGAAGGACTGGAACATATATATCTTGCATATAGGGGTCTGGTTTCTGGCACCAGGTGGTTCTCCATGTATTCCTAGAAACAACCCAAGCACTGTAGTCCTCCAGCCTCATCAGGTATTGCCAAAAATATAAAGACCCAGGGTTGAAGAGATAGCAGAGCAGTAGGGCATTTGCCTTGCACACAGCCAACCCAGGACAGTCAGTGGTTCGAATCCTGACTTCCCATATGGTCTCCCGGGCCTGCCAGGAGCAATTTCTGAGCGCATAGCCAGGAGTAACCCCTGAGCACTTCAGGGTGTGACCCAGAAAAAAAAAAACATAAAGAACCATCTTTCTTTTCTTTGTTCTGGTCTCTAGATATTTACATGGGAAGCAATGGTTACTAGTCTCTATTTTTGAAAGTTCAACTTAAAATAAGTATATTAAATCCTTTTGTACCACTACAAATTTTTCTAGTTTATTCGTTTCTATTCTGTTTGTTGGACTTTATATCCTGAAAAGTTTTCTACTATTATACCATCAGATGTATGCACATTTTCTGAAGGACTTCCCTAATACCTAGGCATGGTTCTAAACATTCTTGAATCCTCTGTACTATATTGACAGGAGCTTTGTAAATAATTTTGTGGCCTTGTGCTTGTTTATCTTTGTTCCAGATAATTCTGAGGAAACTCGCAGCTGTTTCAGGAAGGCTTATGATTTATTCTGTGGCTTATCAAAGAAAGGTCCCAAGCTGACCAAAGAGGAGAAAGAAGCCCAAATGCAAAAGTTGACAGACACATCTGAGAAGCCCTTCTGGAAGACAGTAGTGAACATAAATGCTATCCTCCTCCTGGCAGTGACAGTCTTTTTCCATGGCTATTATGCCTAAACTCTGGTTAGTTGAACTACTTATTTAGAAAAAGATAATTTTATAATTGTTTCACTTTCATTATAACTTATTGTATTGTAAAACAGAAATAAGCCACTGGTGATTTTATCTAATGATATGACTATCAATCTGATTCTTTTTGCCTTTTTTTTTCCTTTGTGTCGATAAATTAGAAGAATCATTTAAAGTCAGTGGTATTGTTACATATGTGCATGTAATCTAAGAGCACTAGATATGAATTTTTGATAGCTCACCAATAATAGTTTCCTATCTTACTCTTGCTATCTGAAATTTTTAGAGATTTCGCCTTTTAAAATATCTCTCCATTCTGTCTCACATAATAACCACCTCATCTATAACGTAGTGCTCACTCTTCCCCTCCTCCCCCTCAAAGATTTGAAAAAAAATAAAAACAAATGCTAAAAGCTTAGAGTAAATGAGCAGGGCATTTCCATATTTTTAATCAATTTAATGTAAATTAATATCTTAAGCTGTTGTAACAGGTGTTTACTTAATCAAGCACACTGAGGCTATTTAGATCAGAAGAATAATGAGGTTCATTCACAGTGTAGTGAGTACAGACAGCAAGAACGTCTGAGATATCAGCAGTGAGTAATGGTCTAATAAGATCTTTTATAGGGCACTTCTGCTATGTCATCCTTCTGATTCATGCTCAGTATTAAACATTAGCATTGTGTGGGTGTATGTGCACCATGGCATCAAGTACAGCAAGGACATAAAGATAAGGCATACAGCATGGTTACACTGGGGACATTGAGTACAACCAGGACATTAGGGGGTACATGTGCATCATGATATCAGTATGTCTCCAGAGAGTTTTCTAAAATTAGTAACTTATTATCTCAGATGGAACAGAAAACTCATCTCAAGTACAGAGTGGGAATCTTTTAAAACTTTTCACCTACAAGGTCACATGTTGTGAATCAATTAGAAAATCAAAGATACATATCATATTTATTTTTTTCTTCTTTTAAATTTATATTTATAATTTCTAGTCAGAGGCTCCAACCACTTTCTTTGTTTTTCTTTTCTTTTTAACAGAACCATAGAATATGAATCTTCTTGTTCTGCCTCATATTTCTATGTCTTCCTACAAATTGAGAAAAATAAAAGTGTATGGTACCAGAAGCAAAGAGTTCTTATGAGCAATAAGTCGAAATAAAAAATGATCAGACCTAAATACCCAACCCAAAGTCAATGGCAATAAAATTAAGAGACCAAACTACAACCAGCTATACACAAAGGAACCTGTTATACTAGCAGTCCAGGGGGCAAAGGGTGAAAGATTGGGGTGCATGCTGGGAACAGTGGTGATGGGAGTTCAACACTGGTGGTGGGAATTGCCCTAATTCACTGTCACTATGTACCTTAAATATAAATGTGAAAGACTTGTAATTCACATTCTTTAAAATAAAAATTATTTTCAAAAGATGCATATTATAAACTTTTATCATAATAAAGAAATAATGTTTTCTCCACTCGGTGTTACCATAAAACCCTATTTAAAAATTTAAACTACTGTTAAAATATAATCCACATGCCACCATACATCAACTATTTGGGGTGAACCATCCAGTGTATTTTAGAATACACTGTTTCCATTTTTATTTAAAGACACCATGAATTACAATATTGTTAAATGACAATCATACATACATTGCTGCAACCCCATATCTGCTATCAGATTGTCCACTTCTCTCCACCATGTCCCCACCAATGCAGGTAAACTCAATAGATAAACTTCAGTTGTGTGACAATTACCATGGCCTAATTTTATATAATTGCATTAAATTATTTATTTATAAAAATAATAAATTAGTGTATTAAGTTTTATAAATGGAACAACACATGTTAATTTATTTAGTAGAATCATTCCTTTAATATGTGTCTTTATACCTTTTTTATTTTGACATTCTGAATGACAACTCCATGCACTATAAAACATAATTTTTCAAAGTCATCTTTTTAACTCATAAAAATCAATTCAACATAAATTAAAGATGGGTAGAGAAGGCCTGAAACCATAAAACATCTGGGAGGATCTACAGATGGGCATCTGTCCCAGAGGTGTAATTTGGGTGACATATCTCAAAAGGCAAGAGAAACCCAAACAAATGATGGGATCACATCAAAACAAAACTTCTATATAATGAAAAAGAATCACAAAAATGGAAAGTCTGGACAGGTAAGTGTCTCTGCCAAGGAATAGGACAGCACCTGACATGAGGGTAGCAATAGCCCAAGGTAGTACCATCACACTTGAATACAATGGTGACCTGGCTGGAGGGACTAGATGAAACTTTTGCTGGACAGAGGACACCACTGGTCAGTCCAAGCAGATTGGTTCACAGTTCCAAACCCATAGAGCAGGGGTTCTCAAGCTTTTTAAGCAGGGGCCAGTTCACTATCTCTTAGACCAGTGGTCGGCAACCTTTTTTTTCAACTGAGCCAAATCTCACCAAAACCATGATTGAAATTTATTTTGAGAGTCACATTTTTGGGGGCGGGGGGTCACACCCGGCAGTGCTTTTTTTTTTTTTTTTTTTTTT
>PVKC010052886.1:0-10214 GCA_004027635.1 Crocidura indochinensis
ATTGCAAAAGATGCCAAAGAATGTGTTCAAGAATGTGTGAGTGAGTTTATCAGCTTTATCACCTCAGAAGCCAGTGAGAGATGCCATCAAGAGAAACGGAAGACAATCAATGGGGAAGATATTCTTTTTGCCATGTCTACCTTGGGCTTCGACAGTTATGTAGAACCTCTAAAATTATACCTTCAGAAATTCAGAGAAGTAAGTAAAATGTCTTCCATACTGATTTTAAGGAAAAAAAATTTTTTTTCTTTTTGTGGTTTTTCGGCCATACCTGGTGACATTTGGGTTACTCCTGGCTATGTGCTCAGAAATTGCTTGGGGGACCATTTGGGACTCCGGGGAATAGAACCGAGGTCCATTCTAGGCTAGTGCGCACAAGGCAGACACCTTACCACTTGTGCCACTGCTCCAGCCCTCATTTAAACTTTTTAAACATATGTCTGTTTTAAAGTACAACTAACATTTCTCAGCACTGTATAATCACTTACATTGCAAAAATAGTTATCTCTTTGTCCTTTATTGCTAATGATAACGTAGCCAGATAATGATTCAGAGTACCTGGAAACTGAATCATATTCCACTCTTAATGAACTTTGTGAGCCCATGCAAATTACTTGGCTTACCTTGGTTTTCTGGTCAGTTAATAATCCAGTACCGGGCCAGAGAGATAGCATGGAGGTAAAGTGTTTGCCTTTCATGCAGAAGGATGGTGGTTTGAATCCTGGCATCCCTTATGGTCTCCTGGGCCTGCCAGGGACGATTTCTGAGCATAGAGCCAGGAGTAACCCCTGAGTGCTGCCGGGTGTGACCCAAACCCCCCTTCCCCCCCAAAATCCAGTACCTACATCACATTTATTAATGAAAGGAATAAAACTATTTAATATAGAGCACTTAGCCAGGTTGTAAGCTTCTTAGTGTTCATGCACACTGGTACTTTCTTGTGAATTTAAAGGATGTAGCACCTCAAAGCTGGTGTTTATAGTATAGTACAGTAATGGCCTTGGAAAAAAGTCGTGATTTTTTTTGTGATATTTTGTGTTTTTGGTTTTTCTTGGCCACACCTGGGTTACTCTTTGCTCTGTGCTCAGAAATTACCCTAGCTCTGGGACCATATGGGATGCTGGGGATTGATACCCAGGTCTGTCTAGGGTCGGCTGGGTGCAAGACAAATGCCCTATTACTACTGTGTTTTGGTCCCTATTGATTGCATTCCTTTTTTTTTTTGTTTTTTTTTTTTTGTTTGTTTTTTTGTTTTTGGGCCACACCCGGCAGCAGTACTCAGGGGTTATTCCTGGCTCCATGCTCAGAAATCGCTCCTGGCAAGCACAGGGGACCATATGGGACACCGGGATTCGAACCGATGACCTTCTTCATGAAAGGCAAATGCCTTACCTCCATGCTATTTCTCCGGCCCCTATTGATTGCATTCTTATACCTTTTTATTTGCTTATTCTTTTTTTTGCTTTTGTGTGAGGGAGCACACATCAGTTGTACTTAGGGTTTACTCTTTGTCTCTGTTCAATAATACTGCTTGGGAGATCTTACATTGTGCTGGTTATTAAACCTGGATCAGCTGTTTGCAAGGCTAGCTATCACCTTACCCATGGTATTGTCTCTATAGCCTTTCTCTTTGGTTTACATATCTGTAGTCTGAGTTTTGTAAAAGCAAATTAAAAATCTGTGTATAAGTGTGTGTGTGTGTGTGTGTGTGTGTGTGTGTGTGTGGCCCAAAAACCAAAAAAAAAGAGAGTGAGTGAGTGTGTGTGTGTGTGTGTGTGTGTGTGTGTGTGTGTGTGCATGCGCACACACATTTATTTTTTTCCCCAATATTCCCAACATGGATGTGAGGCTCACTCTGCTTTCCCAATGTTTCTTTAGTGTCACATGAAATTGGTGGTCTGGAATGATTAAAGTAGGAAAAGATTATGTAAGTTGTTCAGTTTTTCCAATATCCACAGCATCAAAGCACCTGAGAATGGAAAGAAACTTTAGAACTCTTGGTCCAACTGGAAATTTGATTTAGTAAGTTTCATACTCTTAGTGCCAGAGATCTGAGATGTGTTCTTGGAGCGTTCCCCCAGCCTAATGGAGAAACTTTAAATCTGAGCTTACTGCTACAGCTCTGTTCTGTTGGCTAAGCAATATGTGATAACTTGGGTCATTTATAGGAAATTATTGGGCTAAGTGTTTAATATATTCTTCATCTGTAGATACAGTATGGAATTAGAACAGTTTCTCTATTTTAATTATAGTTAGAATAAATGGTTACAGTAATGTTTATATACAAACTTGTGGTATGTATATAAAATTACTGCCCCACCCATCACCACCCAAGACCAAGATTCTGCACTGCTTTCCTGTTATCATTTCTAGTCTGCCTCTTTCTTTCTCCTCTTCCTCCGTCCTCCTCCTCCTCCTCCCCTTGACTCTACCTCCTGGGGAACTTCAGTTCTGTATTCAGAGTCTGAGGAGTTGTCATCGGCTACTGTCTACTCTCACTGTGTTTCTTTGTATACCACATTCGAATGAGTGTGAGCACCGTTGTCCTCCCTCTTACTTGTCTTGACTGGATAACCCTCAGTTCATCCAGGTATGTAAAAGCAAGATCTCATCTTTCCTTGTCGCTGAGTAGTGCTCTATTGTGTATGTTTACCATACTTCCTTTAGTTTGTTGTTCCACTAGTTTGTTTTATAGCATTATTGTAGAAGATTGTTTCCAGATGTTAGCTGTTGTGAAAAGTGCTACAGTGAATATAGGCATTCATAGATCTTTTTTTTTTTTTGGTTTTTGGGCCATACCCGGTGACGCTCAGGGGTTACTCCTGGCTATTCACTCAGAAGTCGCTCCTGGCAGGCACAGGGGACCATATGGGGAACCAGGGGATCGAACCGCCGTCCGACCTAGGTTAGCGCAGGCACCTTACCTGCAGCGCCACCGCCCGGCCCCCATCATTCATAGATCTTTTGAAATGAATTTTTGTTTGTTTTGTTTTTGGATCACAAATGCTAGTACTGAGAGGTTACTTCTGACTCTGAGCTCAGAAATTACTTCTAGCAGGCTCAGGGACCATATGGGATGCCAGAGATTGAACCCGGGTTGGCCATGTGTGAGGCAAATGCCCTACCCACTGTGCTATTGCTCTGGTCCCAGAATGAATGTTTTTCTGTTCTTGGGATGGGTGCCAAGGATTGGAATCATTAGGTGATAAGAAAATTCCGTTTTTAAATTTTTTGGTTTGGGGCTACATCTGGCAGTGCTCAGGAATATTCCCAGTTCTGTGCTCTAGGGTGCCGCTTGTGATACTTGTGGATCTTGCTATGCTGGGGATGGAACCTAGAAGCATACACATGGACTAGTGAGCTTTATTTGGCTGTTGTCAATTTTCTGAGTAAATGCAAAGTTAATTCACATTCCCAACAGTGGGTGAGGGCTCCTTGTTTCAACATGGTCCCGCCAATACTGTCTTTTGTTGTAAAGCATTCTCACTGGTGAGAGGTGGTATCTCACTGTCCTTTCCACTTGCATTTCTCTAATAATGAGTCATGGGCCATTCAGGTATACTTTTCAGGGAAGTATTTGATCATCTCCTCTTTTTTTTGTTTTTTTTTTTGGTTTTTTGGGCCACACCCAGTGATGCTCAGGGGTTACTCCTGGTGATGCGTTCAGAAGTCACTCCTGGCTTGGGGGACCATATGGGAAACCGGGGGATTGAACCGCAGTCCATCCTAGGCTAGCACAGGCAAGGCAGGCACCTTACATCCAGCGCCACCACCCAGCCCCTGATCATCTCTTGCCATCTTTTTTATGTTATTGTTATTCTTTTTTTTTTTTCTTTTGGTTTTGGTTTTTGGGCCACACCCAATGACACTCGGGTTACTCCTGACTCAGAAGTTGATCCTGGCTTGGGAGACCATATGGGAAACTGGGGCATCAAACCTCAGTCCGTCCTAGGCTAGCGCAGGCAAGGGAGGCACCTTACCTCCAGCGCCACCGCCCGGCCCCTGTTGTTATTCTTGAGCTAAATGAGTAACTTTGTTTTTATTCATAAATATTTTAGATTTTCTCTATCATTATGATTACTGTCTGTGATTTTACGTGTAATAAAGTTCGCATTCTTACATGCCTCCTCATATTATTTAATAGTAGTTAAAATTTTTAGTTTTAGCAAATAAGTAGGTTTATTTATTTATTTATTTTTGTCTGTGTGTGGTTTTTGGGTCACACCCGGCAGTGCTCAGGGGTTACTCCTGGCTCCATGCTCAGAAATTGCTCCTGGCAGACACGGGGGACCACATGGGGCATCGGGATTCGAACCGATGACCTTTTGCATGAAAGGCAAACGCCTTACCTCCATTTAATTTAGAAACTTTTGGGGGAGGGGTCAAACATCTGGCAGGGGGCTCAGAGGTTACTCATGGCTCTACACTCAAGAAGCACTAATGGTGGTGCTCGGGGAGCCATATGGGAAGGGGGAGATCAAACTTGGATTGGCCCTTGAAGTCATGTGCCTTCCCCCCATACTATCTTTGGCCCAACAATTTCTTTTGAGTACTAGTGATTCTCTTGTTTTTTCTTCCATAGGCTATGAAGGGGGAGAAGGGAATTGGTGGAGCAGTCACAGCTACAGATGGACTAAGTGAAGAACTAACAGAGGAGGCATTTAGTAAGCTTTGTTTCCTATTTGTGTGACTAAATTTATGCTTATACGTTATGGATATTTCTTTTTTGTTTTTTTTTTTTTTGGTTTTGTTTTTGGGCCACACCCAGTGACGCTCAGGGGTTACTCCTGGCTATTCGCTCAGAAGTCGCTCCTGGCTTGGGGGACCATATGGGGTACCAGGGGATCGAACCGCGGTCCGTCCTAGGTTAGCACAGGCAAGGCAAGGCACCTTACCTCCAGCGCCACCGCCCGGCCCCCAAGTTATGGATATTTCATTTTTTGGGTTTTGGATCACATCCAGCCATGCTCATGACTTACGTATGGCTCATCAGCTATGTGTAAAGCAAATGCCAATAACCTGCTACACTGCATGGAAGTTTTTAATAGTGATTGATAGATATTAACTGCCTATTTGTTGGTGGTTCCATAGGAATGTGAGCACTTTGTGTTTTGCATAGCACATCGTGTCTGTTTGGAAAAGTCAGAGAGAAATGCTGACAGTTTAATTCTGCAAACAGTGTGATCTTTAATTAGTGGTTATGGTTTCCATAACCCCTAGTTTTGAGTTTAAAATTCATGTGAGAGGGATTGGGAGGGAAAAAAAATCATGTGAGGGCTGGGTAGGGTGTTAGCCTTGCATATGGCCTACCCAGGTTCAACCTTGGGCATCCCATATGATCCTCAGGCCAAGCCTGTCTGCAATAACTTCTGAGCACAGAACCAAGAGTAATCCTTGAGAGGTACTGGGTATGGCCCAAAAGCCAAGAAAAGGAAAAAAAAAATCACTTGGGAAAGAAATATTGAGAATTTTAGTTTATAATATAAGGTCAATGACTTTAAATAAATTTGAGTATAGATTTCAAATAGATAAAATTTAAAATACTGTCATTGGTAAAAAAAAAAAATAAAAGGTCTGTGAGTGATTATATTTCACATAAACTGTACTCACATATATTTTTTATATTTCTTATGTTTATATTTATTTATATTTCTCTTATATAAGTAACTATGTAAGAGAAATGCTCGGTGATGTAAGTGCTCAACCAGGCAGCATGACGTAGATCTGTTTACAGATTCAGAGCCCCGTGGAGTCTTTGCACAAACGATTAGTGGAATACACTTAAGATTGTTCAGAAAATGGAAACTATGCCTTTTTTGTTTTTTGTTTTTGGGCCACACCCGGCGGTGTTCAGGGGTTACTCCTGGCTATCTGCTCAGAAATAGCTCCTGGCAGGCACGGGGGACCATATGGGACACCGGGATTCGAACCAACCACCTTTGGTCCTGGAGGGACTGTTTGCAAGGCAAACGCTGTTGTGCTATCTCCCCGGGCCAGAAACTATGCCTTTTTAGGTATATATTTTATTTTAAATGAGAGGGGATAATGTTTTGCCTAAGATTACTTTGAGGACAGAATTATAATGAAATATTAATTTATAAAACTTAAGGTTCAGGTTCAAGAAAGTTGATACAGGCTTTCCTGGAAAAATAACACTGTGGGTAGTGAGCGCAGGTAGCCAACCCGGATAGGATTCCCAGCATCCCATAAGGTACCCCCATGCCTTCCAGGAGTAATTTCTGAGTGCAAAGCCAGAAGAACCTGAGTGCTGTCAGGTATAGCTCCAAAACAAAAAAATTTACCTTCTTTAACTTTTAACATTTTTTTTGTCTTTTAGCTAATCAGTTACCAGCTGGTTTAATAACTGCAGATGGTCAACAACAAAATGTTATGGTTTACACAACATCTTATCAACAGGTACAGTACCTTTATGTTATTTTAAATTACTTTTAAACTGGATTATAGAGACTAGAGCAATAGTATAACAGGGCATTTTACATTGCATTGCATGCGACCAACCCAGGTTTGATTCTCAGCATCCTAAGAATTGCACCCAGTAGTGATTCCTGAGTACAGAGCCAGGAGTAATCCCTGGACACTATCCAAAACAAAACCAAAGAAATTTTTTTTCTCAGAATATAATTGTGGGAGCCAGAAAGATAGCATAGCGGTAGGCCGTTTGCCTTGCAGGCAGCTGATCCAGGATGGATGGTGTTTTGAATCCTAGCATTCCATATGGTCCCCTGAGCCT
The DNA here is from genome assembly GCA_004027635.1 of Crocidura indochinensis. Taxonomy (NCBI): domain Eukaryota; kingdom Metazoa; phylum Chordata; class Mammalia; order Eulipotyphla; family Soricidae; genus Crocidura; species Crocidura indochinensis. Next base: position 6,752 of record PVKC010052886.1, read on the forward strand.
GTCAGGAACAATTTCTGAGCGCAGAACCAGGAGTATCCTCTGAACGTTGCTGGGTGTGACCCAAAAACAAAACAAAACAAAAAACAAAACAAAAATTAAAAAATTAACATATATTGTTACATACATACATACAGGAGCTAGAGTGATAGCACAGCAGTAGAGCATTTGCCTTGCACGTGGCTGACCCACGACCAACCTGAGTTTGATCCCTGGCATCCCATATGGTCCCCTGAGCCTGCCAGGAGCAATTTCTGAGCACAGAACCAAGAGTAATCCCTGAGTACCGTCAGGTGTGTCCCCCAAAGAATGTTTCTCCATTAAAGACCATGAGCACAGAGCCTGGATAATTCCGGCAGGTGTGGCTCTCTCCCCAATTTAATATACATATATATGTATACACATGTTCATATTACTGTAGATATTCCTAATGAGATAGATGTTTTTATTTTTGTTTTTGTTTGTTTGTTTTTGGGTCATACCCGGCAGTGCTCAGAGTTACTCCTGGCTCTATGTTCAGAAATTGTTTCTGGCAGGCTCAGGGAACCATATGAGATGCCAGGATTTGAACCACCGTCCTTCTGCATGCAAGGCAAATGCCCTACCTTCATGTTATCTCTCTGGTCCCAAGCAGATGTTTTTAAAGTAGCTCTTTTGGCTTCCCTAGGGTAGGATCAATTGGGGAGTAGAGATCATTATTTTAGTTGTCTATTTTCTTCTTTGAATACTTAAAATATTCACATGCATTTTAATTCTCAATTTAAATTTTCTGATTTTAGATTTCTGGTGTTCAACAAATTCAGTTTTCATGATCTGAAGAAATGAAAGGATGAGGAGTGTAGAAAGCGAGACTCTGTCCAGTTCTGGCACTGAGACATCTGCAAGAAATGCCAGAAGGAGGATGGAAAATGTCTCCCTGTATATTAATAGCTGTAATGTAGCTTCCTGATGCTTGACTAATTGAGGTGTTAATTGACTTGAGAATCTTTTTCATGAATGATTTTAAAAGAAAAATTTGGATTTTAAAGGTATTAAAATATTTTTGTTTTGTACGAGAGTTTGTTGCTCTGTATGACTCCTGTATGCATTGTATATTGCAATTTATTACTGTCAGAGATTTGTAGACAGTTTCTTATTTTCATATTGAATCATGTTACTTTTGTAATTCAAGTAAGCAGCTGGGTTAATTCATGATGTTTGCCCTTTTAATAAAACATAAGGGTAGAGTTAATTTTGAATGCAAGTTGCCTTTCTTATAAGTTTGAGTTTGTCTTGGTTATTACTATCTTGCATGATAACCTAGCTAGATTTCTAGCATTGCCATATTTATTAAATAAGTTTTTTTGCAAAACATTCATAGCCTCAGACACACTGTTTTTTTGAGAAGCGTAACTGAAAATGTATGTGTGAATGCAGAAGCTAATCATCTCCCTGTCAAACTTGGTGCCCTATAGCAGTGTTTGCACTGTTCCTTGTGCCTGTTAAGAGAGCTTGGCTTTTTGTAGGCTCTTCTGTCAAGAAGACTGTTTGATTTTGAGTTATATTATTATATTGTTGGAATTCCTTTATGGTTAGTGTAGCTGTAGTGCTCTTGAACTGACACCCCTTTAATTTTATATATGAGTTTTCCAAGATACGTCTCCAGATGCTATCATTTTATCTTCCCCAAGCAGACTTTTTATAGTCTGATAGAAAATATTCTCATTTTACCTTTTTAATTGAGATGTCAAGTCTCAGTTATACCCTGGGAAACAAGAATGTGTGTATCAGACGTGTGTGTCCTGCTCTCTCTCTGCTGGTGCAGAATACTGCAGAGTGACTGATGGCTGGAGGAACGAGGGAGCTGAAGCTCCAATTCGCAGTGTGCAGTCTTGATCTTGGCAATAAACTCCACTTAGATAATGTAACTTTGTATAATTCAGTACTATGTGCTTGGGTTCTTTTTTAAAGTGAGGATTTGTATTTTTTCTTTTATGACAATTTGAGAGGGTTTTAAAACTACCCATTGCTACTGTACAGTTTGTCTGGGAAGGGAGATTGGGTGAGCAACATCTTAGAACACTGAAGTGTGCAAAGTTGAAGCCATTTCCCAGGACACAGGCAGAACAGAATCTAGATCTTACACAGGTGCTGTGGGGGAGCAGCCTGGGGAGATTAGAATTAATATGAAGGTAGGAACTCAGCCTGTAGCCTCCCATCTAAAGAAGAATCTTCAGTACAGAAAATTCAGTGAAAGTGGTTAAGCAGTAAAACATCCTTTGTTGAAATAATCAGTGTAAATAACTTGGTAAATAACACCTGTCCTTTTACTGCTAAATACGTGTATTTTTATAAAAATGGGCTCATACTTGCATACTGTTTTATAAATTTTTCACCTAATATATTGTGAACATTTCCTTGATCTGTTACCATATTATTTAATTTTCTCTTGGACATTTTGACTATTTACATCATTTAAAATATAAAATAACACTTTGCTGAATCTATGTACCTCCAAAACTGTTTTCTTAAGAAATAAATTCTTAGGGGGGCCGGGCGGTGGCGCTGGAGGTAAGATGCCTGCCTTGCCTGCGCTAACCCAGGATGGACTGCGGTTCGATCCCCCGGTTCCCCATATGGTCCCCCGTGCCTGCCAGGAGCAATTTCTGAGCATGGAGCCAGGAGTAACCCCTGAGCGTCACTGGATGTGGCCCAAAAACCAAAAAAAAAAAAAAGAGAGAGAGAAAGAAATTATTAGAATTGCTGGTTAATTAGATCAACCAGCTGGTGAAAGGTTTGATATATGTGTTGAAATAATCTTCCATTTGATTCAGATAGTATATCATTAGGTAACTGGTAGAAAGCACTTTGCTTTTAGTTATCAGTATCTTTCTCTAAAATTAAAGGATTGGTTTGCATTCAAAAATCAAGAAAAGGATTCCTTGATTTTATTTGAGACATAATCAAGGAAGATCTGTACATAATTCAACTCACTTTGCATACAAGAGGCCCAGGTTCAAACCCTGACCCCATGTGGTCCTTTGAGCATCACTGAGAGTCACCACAAAGCACTGATAAGTGTGGCTCAAGAATGAAAGATTGGGGCCCGGCGGTGGCGCTGGAGGTAAGGTGCCTGCGCTAACCTAGGACGGACCGCGGTTCGATCCCCTGGTTCCCCATATGGTCCCCCGTGCCTGCCAGGAGCGACTTCTGAGCGAATAGCCAGGAGTAACCCCTGAGCATCACCGGGTGTGGCCCAAAAACCAAAAAAAAAAAAAAAAAAAAAAGAATGAAAGATTGAGAAATGGATTTAGCTTTATTTTTGTAGTTGAACCCAGCGCCTCACATGTACAAGACAAGTGCTCTATCACTGAGTTACACTCCAAATCTTTAAACATGTTTAGAATATTTATATCAATATATACCGTCATGATTTCTAAATTTAGTCTTTGATGTAGTACTAAAACTTAAGAATAAATTAGGTTAA
>PVKC010052887.1:0-10213 GCA_004027635.1 Crocidura indochinensis
CAAAAGGACGGTGGTTTGAATCACAGCATCGCATATGGTCCCCTGTCAGGAGTGATTTCTGAGTATAGAGTCAGGAGTAACCCCTGAGTTTTTGGGTGTGACCCAAAAACCAAATCAAAACAAAACAAATAATTGTCCCTGGCTTGGGGGATAATATGGGACCCTGGGAGATCAAACCACGGTCCATCTGTCCTAGGTTAGTACATATAAGGTAAACACACCCTACTGCCTGTGCCACCACTTCACCCCCTGGGTTGATGACTTTTTTTTGTGTTTTTTTTTTGTTTTTGTTTTGGTCACACCCGGCAGTGCACAGGGATTACTCCTTGCTCTGCGCTCAGAAATCGCTCCTGGCAGGCTTGGGGGACCATCTGGGATGCCGGGATACAAACCATCATCCTTCAGCATGCAGGGCAAACACCCTACCTCCATGCTATCTCTCTGGCCCCAAGGGTTGTTGATTTTTGACTCAGCTGCTTTGGCCCTGGGTGCTGAGAATCAGTACTTTCACCCAGCAGAGATTTGGGGGGGCTCCAAACCACACCCCACTATGGTGCCTGGTCAGACTCATGCAAGGCCTGAGATTTCCCTCTGATCCCATCCCCCAGCACCAAGCATCTAGAATGAGTTACAAAACCAACTGGGCAGAGTCCTTAACCTTTGGGTCTGCGTTATCTGCTTTAAAGAAAGCCCTGCCAGACTTATCTCAGAGCTATCTCTTAGATCCTAGAGATGCATACCTGGCTGGACTTCTGAACTCACTGCTTGCTTCTGCCAGAAAGTCAGGCCTTGGGGCAAAAGGGGAATCCTAGCCGTGTGCCCCAGTTCTCTATTCTGAATTTTGCTAAGTAGGCATGGAGGGAAAGGGCCAGGTTCTGAGTTTTACTTCTACTATGACACAGACACAACCTCCCCCTCATTGCTGTCACCCCACCACTTCCCATCTCTCTCCTCAAGTCATGACCAGGGATCTTATGCATACTTGCTGGTCATACACTCATATACACACAGCTGTGGTGGCACTCATTGGGCACTGCTCCCCAGCTTGCAGTGCATGTACACACACACTCACACATGCAAACACATGCACACAGACACACACGAGTACACACATGCACATTTGTATATATATGCACATACATACATAAGTGCACAAATACACTCACTCATATATACATACACTGCACATATGCAACACACATACAATGCACACACAGCACATATGCACACACACATAAGCACGCATACACCCATGCACATGCATGCGCACATGAGTGCACACATTCCCATTTTTGCACTTAGTGGTGGGCATTGCTTACACATCATTCTTGTTTTCTGGGGGCCTTCTAAGTGGTGCTCAGGGGAGTCTGGGGGCCACATGATGATTCTCAGCCAACTCAGTCAGCGGTTATCTGTGGGGGCCTCATGTGTGGTTCTGGGGTCCAACTGGGGTCAGCCATGGTAAAACACATTAACCCTCGGGCCTGCTGCCAACTCTGCTCAGGTATGAGACTCAATACTTGCACATCGGGCACCGTTTGGACCAAAAGCACTGGAGGTGGCTGGGATGTCGTCTAGGGCAGGAAGCAGGTATGGTTGCAGATCCCATTCATCCTCTATGGCCAGTGCAGCTCAGGACCCCTTTGAAGGTTGTTGTTAGGAACAGTATCAGAAAAAGGGAGCCAGATCCAAAAGTGGTGGAGGAACTTCGGGCACTGAGAGTTTATCTCTGTGCAGCATACTGGGCGTGGAAAAGTCTAGAACGCTGAAGAATCATCTCAGGATCCTTCTGTAGAATTTTCCTTCTCTCCAGAGAAAACCCCAATGTCTAGAAATCTGAAGAGCAATGGCAGCTTGAGCACCAAATCTCCACTCAGAGTCAAGTTTTTTTTAGTGTTTGTTTTTGAACCATGCCTGGAAGGGCTCAGGGTTTACTCCTGGCTCTGTGCTCAGGAGTCACTCCTGAAGGGCTCAGGGGATCCTATGGGGTTTTGGAGAATGAACCCAGATATGATCTCTCTCTGGCCCTAGTCAAGCATTTGTGACAGTTTAGTATATTCTTCTTATTTTTTATTGCTTTGTTGCTGTGATGCCAGTGTGGTCCTGGGGGTTGTCCTCAGGGCCTCACACATGCAGGACATTCTCTCACTGAGCCACATCTCTAGCACAGATTTACAGAAAAGAAAATTTTAATTATATATATGTAAATGGGTTTTGTAAATATATTTTCTCAACAACATATACTACAGTAGAGCAAATACTCCACAATTAAAATAAAGGTCTGGTGGCCAGAGTGACAGTACACTAGGTAAGATAATGAGGCCTTGCATGAGGCCCACCGGGTTTGATTCCTGGCATCCCTTGTGGTCCCCTGAGCCCATTAGGAGTCATTTCTGAGTGCAGAGCCAAGAGTCAGCCCTGAGCACCACTGAGTGTGGCCCCCAAAACAAAAATATATAAATTAATTAAAGATATGTATGGTATATATGGTATGAGAATGTATCAAAACTTAATGAGCTTTGGAGGCTGAACAGTTCATATTGTTGGAATCTTCCATGATGGTTCTAAACTGTCCCCAGGGAGGTGTGTGTTGCTTGTTTGTTTAGAACTCATGTCTTTACCACTTTAGGAGAAATTCCTAAAGCCGAATTCCTGGGGCACCCACCCTGCACCCACTCTCAGGCAGTGAAGTTGAGCGCTCGCTGTGTACACCAGCGCTGGCCCTGGGGCTGCCTCTGCGTGATCCAGTGCAGCTCAGAACTACTCAGTCTGGGGCAGTCAAAGGAGCCCGGTGCCCAGCATTTCCAAGGGTCATTCATTTGTACAATGGAGAGTTTCAGGAACAGGTTTCTGGTGTGCGCTCAGGCCCTGCCACTGTGACTGGACTGTGACACAAGCGACCTTTCCAGGACAGGGCCTGGGTAACATCATGGGTGCAGGGGATGGTTTGCAAACAAGGAAAATAGGAAAACTAACTTCTGACTTGGGCTGTGGCGATTGAATGATTAACTGATCGATGTGCCTTTATTGACTGTAGGGTTGGCATATGGGGAGGATTCTGCTGAAGCCAGCACCTTCTGCCAAGGCCTCTGTCCCATGTGCAGGGGAAATATTCCCTCAGGCCAATTTACTTACTTATTTTTCATTTTGGAAATAAAATATATAAATATAAATAACATTTATGATATAATGAATATCATTATTTAAAAATAATATATCATATAATAAATATATTATACTTATATAATATAATAAATATAATATGTAGTTATATATTATATGATATACTAAGTATCATTATTTAAAAAAATTGATGATGGGTTTCTTTTCACTGGGAGATAGAGTGAGAGGAATAGGCAGAATCAGCAGGGACTGTCCATGCAGAAACTCTAGATTTAGCTCTCTTTGGTTTCCAGCCTCTTGTTGGAGGGGACTTGAGGGAGAACAGGAGAAATGTATCAGGTTGTTTTGGGGCATATCATTGAAAAGTTGCTGGTGAGCAAGATGACCCAGATGGTGTCCACATGATAATATCTGTGGGTGACGCAGGAGACCGGATAAGCTGCTGCAGTCCCCCATACTCTCTGCTGGTGAGGAGCCAGGAGAAAACAGGCAGGAAGCCCTGAGTTTAAAGTCTGGCTCTACCCCAGCTAGCTGGGAGTTCTGGGTACTTTCTGAAGCCCAGGGCAGACCATCTGTTCAGTGAACCAGTTCTCAGGGCTGTAAGTGCACGTAGGGAGGGACAGGCCTGTTCCAACCGCTGCTGTTCTTATGTTCTGCCCATGGCCAGCAGGCCCTAGTGGTTCCAGTCAAGCCTCTTGGAGCCCACCTTGTCCATCCCTCTGTCTGCAGATGGCCAGCTCCAGGCTCAGCAGGCAAATGCTCTGCTGTACCATTGGGACTTCCTGGCAATTGGGCGTCTCCATCCTCAGTGTCCCGTGCTGGCTCCAGACCCACCCCAAGGTTGGAAACTTGAGCAGGTAACTCCTTGGGGCCTGAGATAAGAAGCAGGGACTGTTGGCCCAGGCTTCAGGTAGGAGTCTTCATCCTTCCCTAAGTCAGTCCACTCTTTGATTCCTTCTTCGGAGCCTCTTTGATCCATCAGAGGCGCCTTTGCCCTCTGCCCATAGAGACTGACAGTGCAGTTACCACTCCAGTCAGTCCTCACAAACTTGCAGCTGAGTTACACTGTGATGCTCTGAAGGCTGTGCCTGACCCTGAGCATGTCTGGGTCAGGCTCTGGGACAGAAAGTCAGCAACTTGGATGGATGCTGCTGATGTCATGGATTCAGGAATTGTAGCTGCATTTCTGAATGCTAAAGAAAGCATCAATTCTATAACAGAAGCGCCATGTGGGCTGGCAGGACAACTCAAAGGGCTGGAGCACAGGTTTCACATGTAAGGGAGTCTAGGTTCGATCCCCAGCACTGCATGGTGCCTGAATATTGCCAGGAGTGACTCGAACCCTCCACCCTGAGTCCTAAAACTAAGCCAGGGAGTACCTCTTGAGCAAAGGATGGGTATGGCCCAAGTCAATAAATCAATAAAATGTGGCAACACTTTAATAACAAGTGATGAAACAATTGAGTCTCTGAGGTTTGATGGTCTGGGACTGGGAACAGAAATAATGCCCAGGGTACAGAACTGCTGGGAAAAGAATGCTTAATGTGTTCATCTTTCCTGAATCTGTGAAAAGGCCAGTTTTGGTGTCCTTCCTCTGAATGTGTTTTAGGCCACTGTTTTCATTTGATGACTCATTCTGGCTTCCCTGGAATAAACTCCCTTGATCAAGGCCTTTGATTCTTTTTATACATTGTGGAATTCTTTTTGCTCACATTTTCTTGAGCATATTATTGCATCTCTGTACATCAAGCTATGGGTTTGTCTAGTTTTGTCTGGTTTTGGAGACAGAATGATATTGGCTTCCTAAATTGTGTTTTTGGAAGTTGTTTCTTCATGTTTTGGGGGAGAAAAAGCATAAGGAGGGCTATTTTTCTTTGAAAGACTTTTTGGGGATTTGGGGGCCCACCTGGTGTTGCTCAGGCATTACTCCTGGCTCCGCACTCAGGAATCAATCCTGGCAGGTCCAGGGACTTTATGGAATGCCAAGGATTGAACCCAGGATGGCTGTATGCAAGTCAAACAAACATCCTACCTGCTAACCTTTTTTTTTTTTTCCTTTGGTTTTTGGGCCACCCCTGGCAGTGCTCAGAGGTTACTCCTGGCTATCTGCTCAGAAATAGCTCCTGGCAGGCACGGGGGACAATATGAGATGCCGGAATTTGAACTAAAGATCTTGGGTCCTGGATTGACTGCTTGCAAGGCAAACACCGCTGTGCTATCTCTCTGGCCCCTGCTCCAGTCTTTTGAAAGTTTTTACTAAATTCACAAGGGAATTTTATAAACATGGTCCTAGGCTCTTGGGGAGAAGTTTTGATTTGACTAGTTTAAAATTTTTTTATTCAGGGTCGGAGAGATAGCACAATGGTAAGGCATTTGCCTTAGATGTAGAAGGATGGTGGTTCGAATCCAGGCATCCCATATGGTCCCCCAGCCTGCCAGGAGCGATTTCTGAGCATAGACCAGGATTAACCCCTGAGCGCTGCCGGTCCCCCAGCCTGCCAGGAGCAATTTCTGATCATAGACCAGGATTAACCCCTGAGCGCTTGCCGGGTGTGACTCAAAAACCATTAAAAATTTTTTATTAGCAATTTTCTGATATGGGGTTATAATATGTTTCTAAGAATTTGTTTCTCTTAGTTTGTTCAATTCATTGCCATCTAAGTGCTCACAATCCCCATAGGATCTTTGCATTTCCAAAATAAAACTTTCTTTCTTCTTTAAAAGATACATATTTTTTGGTTTGGTTTGCTTTGGAGTCACAGCTGTGATGTTCATGGCTTACTCCTGGCTCTGGTTTTGGGGGTTCACTCCTGGTGGTGCTTGTTGACCATATGGGGATGAGAGGTTCCAGGAATGGAATCTGGGCTAGCTACATGCAAGGCAATTAGTCTCCACTCTGTACTATCTCTCTATCTCCCTTTAGGTTTCAATACTGAACTAATAAAACTGCTTCACCTTTGTTGGCTGCCTATATTATTATTCTGTAATTGTGTATGCAAGAATTTAGGGAAGTGCAAAGTTCATTGTAGATGTGCTTTCAAGTCAGGTTTTATCTTAATAAAAAAACTTTGTAAATAGTAATATTGCACTATAATTATGTCATGTGATTAAATATTGCTACATGGGCAATCATACTATATGCTATAAAATATATCAGAGTAATACACCTTCAATTTACACAACAGGTCAAATGTGTTCAAGAGAAGTAAATGTTTTTATTTTTAAACTCCTGGGGGAGAAATCTCTCATTATCATTAGTAATAACAAAAATAATACTAGAAACCTATTGCACTCTTTGTACTGAGAATTTAACATTTTGTTTCTGTATTTTTGTTTTTGGGTCACACCCCATGGTTCTTAGAAACTACTCTTGGCTCTTCATTCAGGAATTACTCCTGATGGTGCTTGGGGAACCATACAGGATGCTGGGGATTGAACCCAGGTTGTCCATGTGCAAGCCAAGCATCCTATCCGCTGTGCTATTACTCCAGCCCCTCTGTATGCTGTTGTTGTTTCTGTTCGTTTGTATTTTGGGGCCATCCCCAGAGGTGCTCAGGGGTTACACCTGGCTCTGCATTCAGAAATAGCTCCTGGCAGGCTCAGCAGACCATATGAAATGACTGGGGATTGAACCCAGGTTCGTCCTGGATAGCCATGTGCAAGAAAATTGCCCAACTGTTGTGCTATACAGTCCCTCTCTATGTATTTTAAAAAAAAACCCTTTGCAGCAATAGCATAGTGGGTAAGACACTTGCTTTGTACATGAGTTAAGGCAAGTGAATTTACCTGAGTTCAGTCTCTGACACCCCATGTGGTTTCTAGTGTCTGCCAGGAGTAATCCCAGAGCATAGATCCAGGAGAAACCTTCTGTGAGCACTTCTGGGTGTAGCCCAAAGACCAAAAACCAACAAAAAAGGAAACGTTAGAATCTATGTACATATAAAAATTATTTCAAGTGGAAAATTGTTCTATGCATGGGTCAAGAACTGAGGGCAATTTTGATTCACTAGGATGGTGTTCTGGTCACAGAGACAGGACCAAATACAGGGAGGATGTGAAGGGTATGAAGCTCAGGGATTAGACCAAGATTTCCTGGTCATGGCATTGCTGGTGGCAGGAAAGTGGCTGGATGGTGGCAGGGCCCAAGGGGTCATCTGGAACACAGGCTGAGGGTTGAGACCTGCTTCTGTGTAGTCTAATAGCTAGTTCCTCTAGTGATGGGTAGGGGGTTTTGGGAGCTGGGGTAAGGTAGTACCTTGTTCTACTTTGCTGAGAACCTAATGCTCCAAGATAAGTGTTGGTAGGTTAAAGGTCAGGGTCATAGCAGGGAGTGGAGAGATAGGTACAGACAATTTAGGGAAGAGGGTCTTTCCTTGCCTTAGGCCTCAAACATGAGTCTAAGCTTAGAGCAGGGCACCACGAGGAGCCCCACTGCATACTTGAACCTTTGGGTGAACCTTGGGGGTGCCTGTGTCACTGTGGTTCATAACATGCCATTCTGTGGTAGGGTATGTATGGGGGGCTCTGGGGAGACCAAGAACCCCTGGGAACTCTGTGCTTTCTTTTCCAAATTTTTGTTTTTGGGGCACAGCTCGTAATGCTCAGGGTTGTCTCCTGGCTCTGCATTCACACTCCTGACAGTGCTCAACGGACCATATGAGATGCTGGGAATTGGACCCAGGTTGACCACATACAAGGCACACACCTGAACCCATTTCTGTTGTTTAGCTATGGACCATGGCGCCCTGTCTTTCTACTGGATGGATGGTTGTGTAGGGAGGGTGGATAGATTTGAGGGGGGGAGGAGACTTCACAGTCCAAGAATAACTGCTTAGGTGCCCGCCCTGTGATTCAGGGAGACACTTTTTGGAGAGTGACCCTCAGCGTGAGAGAAGGGCAGGATGAAGTTGAAGAGACTGAGTAAGGAGGCTTCTGAAGTGAAGGGTCAGGAGAGTTTTCCTATTCAGATGCAGACGCACCAGGAAGAGCTACCTCTGTCAGCTCTTCAGAGACACACTAGCTGCCCCTGAACTAATGGCTACCTCTCACCCTTAATCTCAGCAAGTCAGCGAGATGTTAGTAGTCTTGATTTTCAGGAGTAGAGAGGAGGCATTTTCTACATGAATAAACTGGACTGGCATTGGACTGAGCCTAAAGGGACTGCTGGTCTAGAGAAAAGAGAAAGCAATGGCTGAGTAACAAAGAGACTATGAAAGTTGAGTTCAGGGGCCAGAGTGATAGGGCATTTGCCTTGCAACTGTTGACCTGGGACATACCCGGTTTAATCCCCGGCATCCCATATGGTCCCCTGAGTCTGCCATGAATGATATCTGAGCACAGAGCCTGAAGTAACCCTTGAGCATCGCTGAGTGTGGCTCAAAAACCTTAAACCAAAAACAGAAAGAAAGAAAGAAACAAAGGAACAAAGAAAGAAAGAGAGAGAGAAAGAAAGAGAAAGAAAGGACAGAAGGAAGAAAGAAAGAGAGAGAAAGAAAGAGAGAAGGAAAGAAAGAAAAAGAAAGAAAAAGAAAGGACAGAAGGAAGAAAGAGAAAGAGAGAGGAAAGAAAGAAAAAGAGAGAGAGAAAGAAAGAAGGAAGAAAGAAAGAAAGAAAGAAAAAGAAGGAAGGAAGGAAGGAAGGAAGGAAGGAAGGAAGGAAGGAAGGAAGGAAGGAAGGAAGGAAGAACACTGAGTTCAGTCAGCAGCCCACAGTCATTCATAATAACGGGCACCAAGACCCTAGTGCGTGGTGGGAAGAGTCTTGGAACATGTCACTGGCAGAGCAGCGGGAGTCAGTTCTGATTCCTCCCTGGAAACACATTCAGTGACCAAGCATTGTTCTTGCAGAAGGGAAACCAGGGAGGAAAAAAGCCCACATCTGTTGATGGATGCTGGTAACTGGATTACATTCAGAACAAGAGTTTTGGAAATCGGGAACACAGGTTTGTGCTGTTAATCTGACATTTCCACACATCAAATATAAGCATGTTTGGTAAGAAAGCAAGTTTGAGGGTGTTGTCAATGTTCCCTTTCCTATGGGTTAAGGTGGTCTCGGTGGAAGAATATCAATGAGCAGAGATTTAGATGAGGAGTGACTGTTTATAGAAAAGCTTGATCATTGGGCGGTCTACACCTGGTGATGCTCAGGAACAGCCACATACAAGGCAGGTTCCTTACCTACGGGCCTCCCACTGAAACTCTGTAAAGGCTACTTGATTATTGGGGCCCAGGAAGGTCTGAAGACTTCTGGGATTTTGGCGCTCCCTAGTGGTCAGAAAATGTAAAAGTTTAGATATAAAATATCTAATATATATAATATTTAAGATATATATCTAATATATAAGCACCATGATTACAAACATGTCTATAGTTGGTTTTCAGTTATAGAAAAGAACATACCGTTCACCAGTGCAACCCTTCCACCACCAATGCCTCCCCTTTCTTCCTTCCCCCACCTGTCTGTACTCCAGATAGGCATTCTATTTCTCTCACTTACTACCTTTATCATGACAATTGTTAGTGTACTTATTTCTCTAACAGCACTCACCACTCTTTGTGGTAAGCTTCATATCATGGGTCAGTCTTTCCAGTCCTTATCTTTATTGTCTCTATGTATTATTAAAATAATGTTTTTTATTTTTAAGTCCCATAGATGAGTGAAACTGTTTTGTGTCTGTCTCTCTCCCTCTGACTTCTTTATTTCACTCAGCATAATACTTTCCATGTTCATGTCCATATGCCTATATCTAGGAAATTTTTATGACTTCATTTTTTCCTTATGGCTGTATATGTACCACAGTTCCTTCCTTCCTTCCTTCCTTCCTTCCTTCCTTCCTTCCTTCCTTCCTTCCTTTTTTCTTTTTCTCTCTTCTTTTGGTATTTGGACCACACTCAGAAATCGCTCCTGGAAGGCTCAGGGGACCATATGGGATACCAGGGATCAAGCCTGGGTCCGTTCCAGGTCAGCCACATCCATTGAAATTCCTTACTACTGTGCAAGCGTCCCATACCATAGTTTCTTTAGCCACTCATCTGTTGTGTGGCATCTGGATTGTTTCTAGATTCTGGCTATTCCAACAGGTTTCTTTCTT
>PVKC010052888.1:0-10239 GCA_004027635.1 Crocidura indochinensis
TGATATGATCATGTGATTTTTATTTTTCTTCTTGTTGATGTTGTGTATGATTTTGATAGATTTACAGATGTTAAACCATCCTTGCATTCCTGGAATGAAACCTACTTGATCGTAGTGTATGATCTTCTTGATGATGCATTGGATCCTATTTGCCAGGATTTTGTTGAAGATCTTTGCATCGGCATTCATCAGGGATATTGGTCTGTAAGTTTCTTTTTTGGCAGTATCTCTGTCTGGTTTACACACAACAAGTTTTATCTCAAGAGATATGAATGCACTGGCAAAGACTTCTGTGAACAGTAGGTACTGAAACATCCAACCTGGCAGAGCTCTAGGAAGTACTGAGCTTTACCAATCGCTCTGTCAGTCACAGGTCAAAAAAGAACTTGCAACCTGATATACAGCCTGCTGAAATTTCACTCTATGCTACAAATTTGAAAAAGAGAACAGTGGACAAAAGGGACAGAAGAAAAGCATGTTAAGTATAAACTTAAAAGGCATAGAAATGGAGCACAATCTTCATTCAATTCACAGAGATGCATGCAAGGCCCTAAAACTTCTAAGATTTAAAAAGTGGAAAAAAATTATGTCTCAAAAAATATAACAACTTGAAATTTCAGGGGTAACTGAGAAAAATCATCAGGAAAATTTTTATGGAAAAATCAACTTATTCACCTCCAATGTCTAAGGGCTGACATATACCTCCTCTTCTCATTCAAACAACTCTTGCTTTGTAGCAAGATACAATTGGTGAAGAACATCAATTTTTTTCACTTTCCACTGAAGCAAGGTGAAATTTCAAGCAGTCTTGTGAAGTCTGTGCATAGCAAATTTCAAAGTTTCTTCCATAGATCTAATGTCAACATACAATCTCTTGTCACATTGCATTTCAATATGTAAGCTTATTTTTTTTCTTGGTTTTTGGGCCATACCTGGCAGTGCTCAGAGGTTACTGCTGGCTGTCTGCTCAGAAATAGCTCCTGGCAGGCATGGTGGACCATATGGGACACCAGGATTTGAACCAACCACCTTTGGTGCTGGATCAGTTGTTTGCAAGGCAAACGCCCCTGTGCTATCTTTCCGGGCCCGTAAGCTTATTTTAAATACTACTCTTAAGGCATTTATTTATTAAAATAACTGTCAATATTTCATATTAGTTTCAAAGTTCAATTCAGTCTTTGCAGATCTCTTATGAAGTCATCACTTCAACATATTATAGAGACACTCATTTTGAGCACTCAATGTAACCAGCTTCTGCAGTGTGAACCCATGGTCAACTCCTTTCCTCCCTGGTTGAACCAACTAGATATTAATTCTGCTGAGCTACAAGGCAAAAAACTTCTAAAAAATATTATTGGAAAAGGAGTCTACGGCCATACCACCCTGAACGCGCCCGATCTCGTCTGATCTCGGAAGCTAAGCAGGGTCGGGCCTGGTTAGTACTTGGATGGGAAAAGGAGTGAAACTTCTGAAAAGTGCATTTTAAGAATAGGTACATATTGCTTATGAAAATAAAACAGTCCTCTAAAAATAATAAAAGGGAGCATTTTACAGTTAGGCACATGGTTTGAAGTAAAGAATTCCCATATAACTTTGCTGCATGAGGTCATGATCTTTCCCATAATATCTTGCATCAAAAGCTTTTTAGATATCTGAACAAATTTAAAATTATACATAAATTTTCCTTTTACTAATTTTTCTAAGGAATTATTCTATTAACACTCAAACCTATTTATGGTATTTTGAAGTTCTGGATATATTTATGTTTTAGCTTACTTCAAATTTTACTTTTGTTTTGTTTCATGTTTTTATTTTGGGGCCACACCCAGTGACACTCAGGAGTTACTCCTGACTATGCATTCTGACATCAACCTTCTCAAAAGAGATTTCCCATAACACTGAGAAGACTTGACAACAACAATGACCTGTGAGGTGAAACTAGAGGACTTCAATGTAGGATATGCAGATTCCAGGATCTTTAAAACAAACACTTTGGTGGGCCTATGCAAACAATTATTGCCACTCTAACACCATTTTTACTGTGCTCCTTTGACTCTAATCCTTAAAAAAGACCCACTTAAACTTTTGAGGTTAACTTAAACTAATATGCATGTGCATGGAAATGTAAAAAAAATACTATGCCTTCAATGTTTAAAGCCATAAGTTTTATGGCTTTAGATTGCTTTGTGTGCTGCTAAGAAATATTATAATGTACTACAATCTGGGAATTTGAGGGACAAAGTAATTGTACATGGGTTCTGTTTTATTTTTCTCAATGTTCTTTGCCTGAAAGTTCAAAATTAAGGTATCATCAAGGGACTTCTGAGAATTCTGTTTATGGGTGATTGTCCTTCCACTGTAACTTTACCTTGTCCTCTTTCTTTGCATCTTTATTCTCATAATTAAAAATAAAAAAATTTTAAAAAGAAAAAATTTTTAAAAATAAAGAAAAGAAATTACTCCTGACTTGGTTGACCATATGTGATGCTGGGGATGGAACCAAGGTTCATCCTGGATCAGCTGTGTGCCAGGCAAATTCCCTACTGATACAACACCACTCCAGCCCCAAATTTTACATTTTTTAAAGCAATGGAGCCATGAAAGATCATGCCCATAAATTGACAATGTGCAGCTCCTGAACACAACTGTTCGATTCTTTTCAAATTCAACTGTAGAGATTCTGATCTAGGCCAGTATACAATATCAATTCAGGTATTCACTGGTGACTGATACTGAATTTACTGCCATCTTAGACTCTGCAGATATACCCCACCACCTTTGACCTGCTACATTTTTGTCTTCATTGTTCAAGCCTAGTTTTCTCAGAGTAGCTGGGGAGGGGGGATGAGGAACGAACTTATAGTATCTTATTAAATATAGGACAACAATATATGATGCAATAAGGGTGTGGCTTACAACATTTCAACCTTAGAGTAAGAGTTGAGAAAGAGTTCTTGCTCTCAGGATACAAAATCCAACTTACTAAATATTGAGGGTGGTGTCATACTCTTCTTGGTCACAGTAGCTACTTAAATATATCAGTTTAATTAAACTTAATTAAACATGATCTGGTCTCTCTCCTCCATGGAATTGGTGATCACATATACTTTGTAAATTAATTCATCTCTGTTGAACTATAGAGATTTAACTCAAGAGATTTAGTTTTCCCTAATGCAAAATTTATAGATGAGATAGCCAGGAAGCTAATAAGGAGAACATGCCAGGGGAACTCCAACTAAGGAAGGGGAAATTACCTAGAAGAGGTGAAACTTCCATTTTTCTTGATTTCCACATGTACTTTGTGTGAACACTCAAAGTAACAATAATTATCTATATTTTCTAAGTTCTTGCTCTTGCTAGGAATAGTAGCTGAGTAGTAAGGCATCAGATGAAAATTCTCCTTCCACATGGTGCCTGATCCTGAACTTAGTCTATAAATTGGTAGCAAAAAAAATTAAAAAGTCTATAACTTGGTAGCAAAGAAATAAAAAAAGTAGTGAGTAACTTGAGCAACTTAGGGGTTCTTGTATAGAAGAATTTACCAGTTGGTTCAAATAAGCTTTTCATCCAGAACATTATTGTTTTAAAAGAGTATTATATTGGGCCCAGAGAGATAGGACAGCGGTGTTTGCCTTGCAAGCAGCTGATCCAGGACCTAAGGTGGTTGGTTGGAATCCCAGTGTCCCATATGGTCCCCCATGCCTGCCTGGAGCTATTTCTGAGCAGATAGCCAGGAGTAACTCTTGAGCGCTGCGGGGTATGACCCAAAAACAAAACAAAAAGAAAAGAGTATTTGAATTATAAATTTTAAAACTGGTCTTATCATCTAAATGAGGATAGTACTTTGAATTTTTTAAAGTTTCTCCACATTCTTATAGTGACAGCAGCTGGCTGTAGGATAATACGTAATTCACTTTGGTCAAAATAAAAATTATCATTATAAAAATTTCTCTTTCATTTAAAAAATAATAAAAGTAAAATCATGTTATTTGTGGCTATATGGGTGAAGTATATTATATTGAGTGAAGTCAGAAGGAAATGATCAAATACAAAATGACTTCCCTCTTTGATGGAATATAAAGAAAAAAAGTAAGGGAGCCATAGATGACCAAAACCATATGGTTGGCTTATAGAATCGCGATTGCATGGTGGGGTTATATGGTAACAAGTTGGGAGGGGTCCCTGGGAACGTGGGAAAGGGAAGCTGCAATCTGGTGGAGGGTGTGGTGATTGAGTAATATAAAAACAAACAAAAAGAGAAAAGATTCTTCTGATTATAGAGGCATTTCAAGATGAGGATTCATTTTATTTCTTTGCTTTCTTTGCTGTTAGAGCCACATCTGTCAGTGTTCAGGGCTTACTCTTTAGGGATCCCTCAGGGGAACTTGAGCATATGAGGTGCCACCACGTCCAAATTGAACACATAACAGGCAGTATTCTATCAACTATACTATTGCTTTAGCATACAAGAAGAGGATAGTTTTTTAATGTATTTAATAACTGACTGATGTTCAGTTATATTAACAGTCAGGAAAATTAAAATGACAATGAACTACTATGAAACTGGTAAATATCAGCAAGGAAAGTTGAAAGATATAAAAAATAGACACCTTCCTAAGAAGCTATTTTATTATAAAAAGAATCCCAGGAAGGACATTTCCTCTTGGAGATAGAATGGTTGAGAAAACCTGTGTGATTGGATAAATTGTAGGCTAAAAAACATCAGAGAGAAAGAAATGGGTGAAAGGTGGACTTATATATTCTTTGAGGAGTTAGAAAAGTAATAGATATAAGTAGACAGCAGAATAGAAATGCTTTCTCTGAAAAAGCAAAGAATGGATTATATCTGCTAAAAAATTCTATGTACAAGAAGGTGGGGTAATTCAATTCACATGGTATTAAACATTTTAAAAGTATAGACATCTGTAATGTATAGCATGCATTTCGATCATACTATAACATTTATATCTATTATATATTTGTAAATTACTAGGGGGGATAAATCTTTTTTGGGGGGCCAAACTAGACAGTGCTTAGGGGTTACTTCTGGCTCTGTGCTCACAAATCACTCCTGGAAGGCCCGGGAAATCATATGGGATGCCTGGAATCAAACCTGGGTCTGTCCTGGGTCGACCTTGTGCAAGACAAATGCCCTACCGCTCTGCTATCTCCCAGGCCTCATAGGAAGGATAGATCTTAAAAATTCTTCTCAGACAGTTTGATCTTAAGTGTCTTGCCTAAAAAGTCTTTGGAAAATATGAATAGTGATGGATATTACTTTTGTGGTGTTTATTTTGCAACATATAGAAGTATTTGGGGCCGGGTGGTGGCTCTGGAGGTAAGGTGCCTGCCTTACCACGCTAGCCTTGGACGACCGTGGTTCGATCCCCCGTGTCCCATATGGTCCCCCAGGCCAGGGGTGACTTCTGAGCGCATAGCCAGGAGTAATCCCTGAGCGTCACTGGGTGTGGCCCAAAAACCAAAAAAAAAAAGTATTAAAACATTATCATATATATCTTACATAGCAATGTGTATATATTAATTATAACGCCGTTTTTAAAAAGGGTAAAGATGGATAGACTTTGAGTTTATGATCATTTAAAAAGATTTAATAACAAATTGATAGTTTAGGACTTAGAGACTCAGAAATTAATTACAATAGTGTGTACAGTGAAGCAGATAGTATAACAAGTAACACCAGTTTAATATTCTCTTCAATAATAGTTAGCTGCCTAACTCACGGGCTGAAAATGTAAATGACAGTTTATTTATTGCCAAGGTAAGTGCCTTGGATGAAAGAAGACAGAGGAATTCTAGATTCCTAATGGGAAATCTCAAGTCAGATACAGAGCATAGATGAGTCCAGAACTCTCAAAATGTGTCTTTATTTCTCTTTTTACCTACCTGTGCTGCATTGGTAACAATCAAACTACACACATATTTTTCTTAAATACTTTTTATAGCATCTGTCCGGTTTCTTTGATGATTATCAAATTTTAATACATTTAATTTTAGCAACTGAAATATAACAGAATTTTAAAATATAACTTGGACAAATGTTCATATTCACCTTGGCATTATTTAAACAGATGCATTATTCAGAAATATTTGAATTTTATGTTGTCTTTCTCTTTTAACTTTTTACTTCAGGATTATTTTTTACTTCAGGATGCTCTTGACTATAGGTTTATAAAATTTTTTGCAATGTTATAAAAATCTAAGAAAAATAATGCAAAATTTAGTCTATCAAGAGTTTAGAAGTAATAAATGTATTGTAATTTTCTATTTAAAGGAATTTAGTGGGGTGTTTTTGAATTGCAGTATATGAGCACTTTAAACTTTATTACATTTATTAGATTATAAAGTCTATTTTATGTCACCTGATACAATGTCTTGAAATGTGGAACCACTAAAAGAATATGTGCAATACAAAGCACAAATAAGTTGTGAAAAATCACAAGTACATATTATTTAATATAGGTGCTGGAACAACATAAAGTACTTTAATAGTTTTTCCAATAAAAGAACAGACCATAGAAGTTAAATTGTACAATGAGTGGCCAATGCCATAGACTCATCTAACTCTCAAAAGAGAAGTACAGTTAGCAGTCATTGATTCTTAAAGCTTCAATAGAATGGAGGCTACATAATTCTAGAACTAGGGTACTGAACCCCAAAATTTGATGTGTCTAACCCAAGAACTTACAGCTTTGCTAGTTAGGTAAAGAAGTAACATTATTTCATCCTTTCCCTTCTCTTCATTTCCTTCACTCTCTTTCCCATATTTACCATTAATTTGCAACAATATAGAATTTCAATGATAAACCTTAACACTTCTATATATGTATAGGACTCATCTTATGCACCATCACAGATCAGTGCCATCCCACCACCACAGTAACTCCTCTACCAACAACCCCTACCCATCCCACCCCACATACACACACTGTGATGACAAGTATTTGAACCAATTGTCTGTCAGACTCCTTGAGAAAGGATGGATAAAAAGTAATGAATGGAAATTATTATCTAGAAGGATAATCTCGGACCTTAAACATTCTTCTAAGCCTATTGGTAGTTCTCACAGAAGTTAACTTTAGAAAAGGATCTGTGGGAAGGTGCCTGAGAAACTTGAGTGACTCTCTCTCAAGTATTCCTGTTGAGTCACACTCTGAAGGTCAGAGAGTTTGGCTGTTCAGTTCACATATCATGAGCTCTTCCTGGAAAGAAGCAGGTAAGAGAGTAACAAGAAACCATATTTTATAGAATGTTTACTATGAACACAGCCCCGTCATTTGCCATCTTGTATGTTATGGCTTCTAGTTCTCGCAACATTTCAGTGGGAGAGAATTGTATAATCTCACTTTATGAAGAGAACTACACCAAAGTCATACAGCCAGGGTGTGGCAGAATTGGGATTTAAATCAACTCTGAGCAATTCTGATTATACTATTATATTGGAAGTCTATTTTTAAGATGAAAGAATACCGAAGTAGGGTCCTTACATTACTCATGTATGTAATGATAGCTTCTATTCCAACAATCTTTAAACTTGTTTCAAAAATAATGCTTGGTTTACAATGTCAACCAAAGCTTTAAAATATTCCACTCCTAGGGATATATCCTAGGAACACAAAAATGCAATACAAAAATTCCTTCTTAACACCTATACTCATACTCATCGCAGCACTAGTTACAATAGCCAAACTCTGAAAACAACCAAGATGCCATTCAACAGATGAATGGCTAAGAAAACTGTGGTATATATACACAATGAAATATTATGCAGCCGTCAGGAGAGATGAAGTCATGAAGTTTTTCTATACATGGATGTACATAGACTCTATTTTTTTTTTTTTTGGTTTTTGGGCCACACCCGGTGACTCTCAGGGGTTACTCCTGGCTATTCGCTCAGAAGTCACTCCTGGCAGGCACGGGGGACCATATGGGGAACCAGGGGATCGAACCGCAGTCCGTCCTAGGTTAGCACAGGCACCTTATCTCCAGTGCCACCACCCGGCCCCACATAGACTCTATTATGTTGAGTGAAATAAGTCAGAGGAAGAGAGATAGACACAGAATAGTCTCACTCATCTATGGTTTTTAAGAAAAATTAAAGACATTACTGTAATGAGGACCAGAGACAATAGAGTTAAGGGCTGGAAAGGCTAGAAGGGCTGAAAGAAAGGACTGACTCACAAAAAGTGGTGAACTCTGTTAGGGAAATAATTACACTAACAACTAGCATGACAACATTAAAGAATGAGAGAAGTAGAATACCTGTTGCAAATAAAGGCAGGGATGGGGGAGGGAGGCATTGGTGGTGGGAATGTTGCACTGGTGAAGGGGGGATATTCTGTTTATAACTGAAACCCAACTACAAACATGCTTGTAATCATGGTGCTTAAATAAAGATTTATATTAAAAAAAATAAAAATAAAATACTTTGTCAAGATCATCATTAAACAAATTCTGGGGGAAACACATGATAATAAGAAAAATACAAATTAAAAGGGATGGAATAGATTATTTTTTAACTTAAATTAAATTTAAGTAAATTAAAAATAGATTAAAATTTAATAGAGTAAAATTTTTAATAAATTAAAATATTTAAATGCCCAATTTTAAATTATTAAATATATTGTAAAAGTACCAGTGAAATTCTACTTAGATTTTATCTAAGAAAAAGTCACTTTTATCTAAAAAAGTTCTACTTATACTTTATCTAAAGAAGCTGTAGATGAATGAAAAGACTACAAAGAGAAAAATATTTGGATATTACCATACATTAAATATAACTATATCAAAGATAAATGAAAACATTATGAAAATGAAAATAAAAGACAAATCTGATAGGTATAGAGAGAAATGTTAAAGACACCCCTGCACTTATTAATAGAATATTGAAGCTAAACTTTATTTCCCTTTTGCACAAATATATTTTAAACAATGATTTATTATCTCACCTTGCTGAAATATTTTGGAGCTAATTTCAGCTCCAAACTTGTGATTTCAAGTTGTGAATGGCGGTAAGGCAATTGCCTTTCATGCAAAAGGTCATCGGTTCGAATCCTGGTGCCCCATATGGTCCCCCGTGCCTGCCAGGAGCAATTTCTGAGCATGGAGCCAGGAGTAACCCCTGAGCACTGCCGGGTGTGACCCCCCCCAAAAAAAAAACAAGAAAAAAAGATGTTATCTAGAATCTCATAGAAATGCTTGATAACTAGCTTAAGTAGCACAGTTCTGAGAACAAAACTCATATCAAGTTGCAGGAAACCTAACTCTGGGGGCATGTGTCCTAATATGAGAACGAAGCTAGCCATGAAATTCAAAGTGAGGCCACCCACCTACCATAGCATTGAATCTTTACCATTTTATTGGATTCTGTGAGATTATGAAAGACAATACACTGTTACCCCCCCCCCAACTTCCTGTCTATCTTACTTGATGGTAGACCAGTCCACTGCTGGGAGGGGTCTGAGGTTGGTAATTAAGGCCTGGGGGAGAGGTGAAAGGGAGAAATTCAGAAAAAGAGGCCCCTCAAAAAGAAGACTCTGTATGGAGAGATGAGAGATAGGATAGATGCAGAGGCAGGAAAGAGGCTTAGAAGTCATGTAAGATATGCACATGGTGGTTAAGGCCTTATAATAAAGCTACATTTCTCCTGAAACTTCATGACTGCTGTGGGTAATTTCCTCGCCATTATCCTGAACTCTCAGACCTGATTGCCTAAAAGGGCATCAGGCGCCAGGCTGAATCCATGCAACATCAAGGACTCTATATCTAATAATTAATACAACAGTACATCATAGGGAACCTAGGTGCACAAGTTACAAAATTCTCCTTTCTCTAGGTGAATTTTCAAGACTATCGATGCACTCAACCTCATATGAAAATAGTTCTTACTGTATATGAATTGGTTTCTAACAGCCATTGTTTTCTTTTTTAGGCTCACAAGCCATCTGCTTAATAATGTTTATGAAATTGACAATGGTAATTAATGACTGAGAGAAGTAGTATGCTTGTCTCAAATATAGGACCAAAGGAAAGAGGCATTTGGGGGCATTTGTGGTGGGAATGTTACACTGGTGAAGGGCCATGTTCTTTTTTATGAAAAGCCAACTGTTTTGGGTTTTTTTTTGGTTTTTCGGGCCACACCAGTTTGATGCTCAGGAGTTATTCCTGGATAAGTGCTCAGAAATTGCCCCTGGCTTGGGGGGACCATATGGGACGCAGGGG
>PVKC010052889.1:0-10206 GCA_004027635.1 Crocidura indochinensis
AAATAAAGAATTTGCACTGGTGAAGGGGGTTCTTTCTTTGACTGAGGCCCAACTACAAGCATATTTGCAATCATGGTGCTTAAATTAAAAGAAAATAAAAGTACTATAATTAAAAAAAATAAATTTTTAGGGGCCAAAGCAGTGGCGTGGAGCAGTAAGGCATCTGCCTTGTCAGTGCTAACCTAGGACCGACAGCTGTTTGATCCCTCAGCGTCCCATATAGTCCCCCAAGCCAGGAGCGATTTCTGAGCGCATAGCCAGGAGTAACCCCTGAGCATCACCAGGTGTGCCCTCCCCCAAAAAAATAAAACAAAAAAATAGTTTGTTTGTTTTTTTTTATCTTGATGCCATTATTTGTAAGGTTATTTATTTATAATACAATTGGGTTACAGGTATGCAATGTTATCACTTTAATTTCCAGCAACCCATTTCTCAGGTTCTTTCCCACCTCCAACATTACTCCTTGACAGATATATTTTTAATTATTGTAGTTTGGGTCTCACACTTGCAATGCTGATAGATATATTGTTTTATAGATAGATAGATAGATAGATAGATAGATAGATAGATAGATAGATAGATAGATACCTTTCCTCTGTGCTACAGATGAGCCAAGATATTCCTATTTCTTTCCCCTATGTTTATTTTTTTCCAAACTTCCTCTTCTTATTTCCTTTTCCATTTCTTCATTCTTGGCATCTTTGTTTCTGGAATCTAGGGCCAAAGGTTTGCTGGTCTTTGATATCTTCCATTTCCTTATTAATATTTTTCTGTATACCACACATAAGTGAAAATAACTAGTATTTATTTTTGTCCTAACTTATTTCACTTTATATGAGATTCTCCAGTTTCATTCAATTTAAGCAAATTGAACTATTACATAATTTCTTGTGATTCAACAGCATTTCATTGTATATTCCACTCCTTAAATATATATATATATATATATATATATATATATATATATTTTTTTTTTTTTTTTTTTGGTTTTTGGGCCACACCCGGTGACGCTCAGGGGTTACTCCTGGCTATTCGCTCAGAAGTCGCTCCTGGCAGGCACGGGGGACCATATGGGGAACCGGGGGATCGAACCGCGGGTCCATCCTAGGTTAGCTAAGGCACCTTATCTCCAGCGCCACTGCCCAGCCCCAAATATTTTTTTATAAAGGCACTATGATTAACAAAACTACTCATGAGTTAGTTTCAGACATACACCCACAATCCCATCACCAGGATCAATTTCCCTCCACTAATGTCCCCAGATTCCCTTCCACCCCTAAGCCTTCCTCTATGACAGCATTAAAAAAATCTTTTATTTTTTGGCACAGTGTTTATAATAGTGTTATTGATAGGGCTTCATGTATAACACATCCCAGATCCATGCCTTTTACTAAAGTGACACCTATATCCACTATTTTCTCAGTGTCCCCCTCCTGGTTCTATCACTGCCTTCCCTCCCCTGTGGTCTACATCCTACTGAAGATCAGTTCTCAGCTTTTGTTGCCTTTGAACATTTGTTTTTCCCTACTATGTTTCTTTATATGCCACAAATTAAAGGACTTTTTCTCTTCTAATTTCACACAACATGATATTCTTCCATATACATTCATGTAGCAGTAAATTCCAAAGTTTTGTCTTTTCTTACAGTTAAGTAATTCTATTGTGTGTATGTACCATAAGTTTTTTTTGTGTTTTTTTTTGTATCAATCATCTTTTTTTGGGTATTTGGGTTGTTATCAGATTTTGACTATTGTGAATATAATTACAATGAACATAGGAGTATAAATATATTTTCTAAATCATGGTATTGGGCCTTTGGGGTGGATGCCAAAAAGTAGAATTGCTAGGTCATATGAAAGCTCAATTTCTAGTCTTTTGAGAAGCTCAAATTTAGTCTTTTGGAAAGCATTGTTTTCCAAAAAGATTGAAACAGTCTGTACTCCCATCAGCAATGAATGAATGGTCTCCTTTCCCCACATGCACAACAGTATTGGTTGTTTTTAGTTTGAGTTTGAGTTTTTTAAACGTGTGCCAATCACTCTGCAGTGAAGTATATCCATTTTTATTTCCCTAATGATAAATGTTATATAGTTTTATTTATTAATCTGTCTTTAGCCATTTGTATTTCTTCTGTCAGGAAATTTCTTTTTTTTGGGGGGGGGGGTTTGGGTCACACCCGGCAGTGCTCAGGGGTTACTCCTGGCTCCATGCTCAGAAATTGCTCCTGGCAGGCACGGGGGACCATATGGGGCACCGGGATTCGAACCGATGACCTTTTGCATGAAAGGCAAACGCCTTACCTCCATGCTATCTCCCGGGCCCCAGAAAATTTCTGTATGTCTCAACATTTTGGTTTTTTTTTTTAATCACTATCAGTGCTTTATAGATCTTGGATATTAACCTTTATAAGATGATTGGTGGGATAATTATTCACTCTTCTGTCTTTGGCTCGAGTTGTTTTCATATTCTGGCTGCTGTAATAAGTAAAGCAATGAGCATAGGGCATTTTTCTTTCCAAATAAAATATTTTGTGTTGTTGAGTTAGATTCTAAATAGTGGTATCACTAAGACATTTGGGAGAGACATTGATTTTTATCATATTTATTTTAAAATTGTCTGGTTGCTGGAGATGGGTACAGCACTTGTCTTGCACACAATGACACAAGTTTGATCCCCTAAATTCCATACTGATCACAGAGCACTTCCAAGAATAAACCCTGAGCGCTGCCATGTGTGATCTCTCAAAATAAAATAATAAAAATAAATGGATTGGGCTCAGTTGCCTAGAGGGCATTTTTAGCATATGGGAAGACCATGTTTGATGCTGAGAATGACTGGCCATGGTCTCCTAAAAATAAATCTCAATAAAAATAGGTCATCTTGTCTTGCTTGCTAAGAGGGCTCAAGAAGGGCGGGGGAGGAGGGAGATGGGGTACACTGGTGAAAGGGTGTTCTTTTTTTATAACTGAAACCCAACTACAAACATGTTTGTAATCATGGTGCTTAAATAAAGATATTTAAAAAAAAGATGACTAGGATACCAGTGTAGAAGCCGGGAGAAAGAAACTATGTGTGGACATCATATCCCTTAGATAGCATTTTTATTTAAGTATCCATTTAAAATGGACCCTTCTTTAAGTTATATAGTAAATGTGAAATTCATTTCATCTTTAGATGGAGGAGAAATAATTTAAAAACATCATTTGGGAGCCATTGACTAGAGGGCATTTAATCTAGTCTTGAGACTAAGGAGACTCCACCCAGCAGCATTTTCCTAGACATTTGATACTTCTTTGGGGCTCTTCTAGAATGGTTTCTTGGAGTAACAAAAACCAGATCCAAAAGTTGAAATGCTGAGCATGGCACACATTGGCATCTTATTGCTCAGTATGCCACACCAGTGTGTCCCAACCCCATGTGGGGCAGCAGGCTGGGCACCACAGGAGACTAAGAAAACATTTAGTGTGGGAAGATGCTGTATCACAGTAAACACCAGCATATAGAACGCAGTCACATTAGTGGTCTTATGGCTCTAGACAGAAAGCAGTAGACCGCTGGGGGTACAGAGGTACACTGAATGCTTATAGGATGAGAATCTGCTCCTTCTGATTTCAGCCTTACCTAACATGTATTTTTCTTTAGATCAAACGACATTGCTTCATGACCAGTTGCCCTCTGTGTCTCTCTCCTTTGTGAATTACATTATTTCTCAAATGCATTGTCATGGGGGTTTAACTCTAAAGGGCCCTCTGCCAACCTCACAGGTCACCATGCAGGGATATAAGGGCAGTTCACAGAGCTACTGTTCACTCCAGCTGTTATGATAATTTTTCTCTGTCTCTTCCTAGGTGAATCCACCCTATTATGTGCCGTTAGTTGAGCTGGTCCCTCACCCAGAGACAGCCCCTGAAACGGTGGACAGGACTTATGCCCTGATGCAGAAGATTGGCCAGTCTCCAGTGCGAGTCCTGAAGGAGGTGGATGGCTTCGTCCTGAATCGCCTTCAGTACTCAGTCATTGCTGAGGCCTGGAGACTTGTGGAGGTGAGTGCTATTCCCTGCCTTTGTGGCTGTCCCAGACACCAGGCATGTGAGTGGTTGAAGGCCACATAGTGCGCCCTGCACTATTCAGGTAAGTGAGAGTTCATTTTTCTTTCAAGTAGAGGTAAGAGGCAAAAGGAATGAAAAATAGCATGGCAACTCTCCAATAGCAATTCACCACATCTGCCAGAGATTTCTCTGGAACAGTTTAGTTATTTGATACTAGATTTCTCTGTAGTTTGCCCCTTCATACCAGTCTATGTACTGACCTCTTGTTTGCTATGCTTCATTTTCCCAATCTCAGATTTTCTCCCACATGGCTATAAATTTTTAGGAGAAAGAGGTAATTTGAATACATTTGTAACTTAAACCAAACTCAAAACTTTGAAGAACAAGTAGTGAGTAACCTTAGACATGTCTTATAGAAGCTTATGTATAAATAAAAAATTATGGGCTGCAACTAATCTCTGCAGAGATGCTATGCTGTCAAAAGTTCTTGGTACACTGGTTTTTTGGAGCTAAAAACTCAGAATCTTCTCATAGTGAGTGTGGGAAGCCACTTTCCATCCCCCCCCCACCTACTGCTTGAAGCCCCAGCAGCCAATACTTACCACCACTGCCATGTAACAGTGGCCCAGCTTCACAGATTTATCACTAATCTCAGAAGAGGTGCAAATAAAGAAACTAAAACTTATGGATACATTGGTCTAGAGCTGAAAACTCTAGGGCACTCTTGAGAGAAGAGCAGACCAAGTCCCCACCTTGCCAAAACCATAGAAACTGCACCTAGACCCCACAGCCACCACCATGCAAACCATGCAAATGATCACCTTTATGATTAATCTCTGCCTAGATACCAAACTGATGAAAAATTCCAGGCATACTTCCAAATTCCATAATACTAATTGTCCAATAGAAAGAAGCACACCAGATTAGTTGGGAATATAATATAAAAGCCACCTACATTCACTAAACAAAAGCAAAATCACAGAAGATTCCACTAACAACATACAGCTCAGTAAATCCTTAATGACTTTAATGACCCATTGTGAAATATAACACATTTCACAAATTTTCTTTTACTGAAATATTTTTGATAATTCAACAAACAATATATAAGATATTTTGTGCTTCCAAAGGGAGCAGGCTTGGGGGTGGGGGGAAATTAGATATTGATTATGGAGGGAATATCACACTGGTAGTAGAATTGTTATTGGAATATAGAATACCTGGGAGGGAAACTGTATTATAAACAGTTTAATAAACCTAACATAATTTAAATAAAGTCTCAGTCTCAGATTTTAAATTAACAAATTTTAAATAAAATGCATATTTAAAAAAGTCAGTCACAAACCTCTAAAAGTACATCATGCATCTTACCCAGTTTCAACCCCTAGCATTCATATTATCCCCCAGAACTACCAGGAGTGATCCCTAGGCACTGTTAGATATGACCCCCCCACCAAAAAAAAAAAAAAAAAAAAGAAAGGAAGGGAGGGAAGGAGACAGGAGGAAGTAAGGAACAAAGGAAGGAGAAATCCCAGAATCAATAGAAGAAAGAAAATAATAAAAAGTAGATCACACATAAATGAAGTTGTACTATAAAGCCATAGTGATCAAAACTGCATATTACAACAAAGAGTCTTTTGGGCCAGTGGGTCAGAATAGAATATCCAGTGACAAACCCACAGTATATGGTTAACTATTTTTGATAAAGGAGCAGAGAACATGAAATGCAATAAATTTCTCGAGCAAATGATGTTGGGACAATCCGTTAAGCATGTGTAAGAAATTAAAGCTGGATCTGTATCTGACACCATATACAAAAATCAATTCAGAGTTGGTTAAAGACCTTGAGATCATGCCTGAACCCATAAAATACATTGAGTAAAGCATATGCAAGACCTAGGCCTCAAAGGACTCTTCAATGATCCAGTGATCTTCAGTGAGTCAGTGGCGAGGGCTATAGAATCAAATCTGAATAAATGAGACTACTAGTCAAACTACAAAGTTTCTGTATGACAAAAAAAAAAAAAAAGAAAGAAAAATCACAGGCTAAAATTAAAAGACAACTGACCAAGTGGGAGAAATATTTTCAGTCAACACACCAGATAAAGGGTTGATATCTAGTATATACAAAGTACTTACCCAATGAAGTCTAAAATCCCCATTTTAAAATGGGAAGAAAAGGAGCCAGAATAATAGCACAGCAGGTAGTGCATTTACCTTGTATGCGGCCGACTTGGGTTTGATCTCTGGCATACTTATGTAGTCCCCCTAACCCGCAAGGAGTTATTCCTGAGTGTGAGCAAGGAGTAACCCCTAAGCACTTCTGGGTGTAACCCCAAAGCCAAAAAAAAAAAAAAAAATAAATGGGGAGAAGAAATAAACAGAAAGACCTCTGAGGAAGGCCACAGATGGTCAATGGGCACATGAAAAAAATGCTCATTATCACTTATAATTAAGGAAGTTAAAATCAAGATGACATCATTGAGCATGGTACATATAAAAAAGATTGGAAACAATTTGTGTTGATCAGGATGTAGTAAAAAGGAACTTTGATCCACTGCAGGTGGGAATGCGTTAATCCCTTGCAAAACAGTATAGAGCAGGGGTCTCAAACTCGCAGCCCGCTGTACAACATTTTGTGGCCCGAGACCCGCCCTCGTACCGAATAATCACAATAAAAATCGCATTAGTATGCGAATGTTTAATGCGATTTTTTTCTTACTAATGCGATTTTTATTGCGAATATTCGGTAAGCAAATAATTGCGAATACTTTGTTGTGCCGAGCACAGATGTCATTTCCGCTGCTCCTGCTCGCTGTCCCCCCCCTTTTTTTTTTGAAATCCCTTATTCGGCCCTCCCTCACCCTGACTTTGCCTCCTGCGACCCAAAGGTAAATTGAGAAATCTCTTTTGTGGCCTGTCTCACCCCGACTTGGCCTCCTGCAGCCCCCAGGTAAATTGAGTTTGAGACCCCTGTGTATAGAGGGTTCTCAGTAAGCGCAGAATTGAACTGCCTTATGACCAAGTAATCCTGCTTTTGGGTATCTATCCCCAGGCATAAAAAACATTCATCCAAAAGGATGTATGCACATCACTATTCATTAAGGCATTCAATATGGTAGCTAAGAGTTGGAATTAGCCTACATGTCTAACAAAAGATAAGTGGATCATGAAGTTAGAATGAACTATTACATAACTATACAGAATGATACGATCATGCAATTTGCTACAACATGGATAGAACTGGAAGGTATTTTTGTTAAATGAAGTAAACCAGAATAAGAAGGATAAATATAGACTGATATCACTTATATGTGATATTTAGAATAACTGCATGAAAAAATGCAGCGATTTAAATGGGGTTGTCGAGAATACTTTAGGATCTAGAATATAGTGAGGAAAAGGAAAGAAATTGAGTGGAGGAGGCAAAAGACACATATGAAATGATGGGGGCCAAGGAGTCTCATGTGCATCGTTGGTGTTAAGAAAGGACAGAACTAAGTATTTAATCCAAAGTCAACAACTGTGAAATCATGAGACCTGAACTTTAACAGCCAAAATTAAAAATGGGTTTGTTATGCTGACAGCTGGGGTAGGGGGTGGTGGCATGAGATGTACTCTGGGAACAGTGATGGAAGGAGGTTGACACTGGTAGTGGTATTGGTCCTGAAACATTATATATGTAAAGCCCAACTATGAGTAATTTTTTAAATCACAATGGTTTGAATAAAACATTTTAAAAATAAATGAGTCAAATTATTTTAAAACTTTGTCTTAATAGATACTTTACAAAGAAGATATATAGATAGACATTAGGCACATAAAAGGATGCTCAAGAGCACTAATTAACGCATGTCAAAACAAAATGAGGGGGCCCGGGAGATAGCATGGAGGTGGGGCGTTTGCCTTTCATGCAAAAGGTCATCGGTTCGAATCCCGGTGCCCCATATGGTCCCCCGTGCCTGCCAGGAGCAATTTCTGAGCATGGAGCCAGGAGTAACCCCTGAGCACTGCCGGGTGTGACCCAAAAACAAAAACAAACAAACAAAAAAAAAAACAAAATGAGATACCATTTCACATCTATTTGAATGGTTATTATCAAACAGACAAATAAATGTTGGAAAGGATGTAGAGAAAAGGAAATTTATATGCACTATGGATAGGACTACAAATTAGTACAGTCACTATGGAAAGAATTATAGAGATGCTTTTTAAATTGTCTAAAGAATTGAGTTTACATTGGGTGGAGTTGGGTGGGATGAACCCTTGGGACACTGGTGAAGGGAGGCAGCCACTCAGGTATTGGAGTGAAGTATGCATGAAATATATAATCAACAGTATTGTAAATCTTAGTACTTCAATATTAATGGAGAAAAGTCTTATCTCAAAAAATAAAATAGGGGCTGGAGTGATGGCACAGTAGTAGGTCATTTGTCTTGTACATGGCTGATCCAGGATGGACCATGGTTCATATCCCCACATGATCCCCCATATAGTTCTGATCATCCAGCAGGAGCAGTTTCTAAGCACAGAGCCAGGAATAACCTCTGAGCATCACCAGGTGTGGCTCAAAAAAATAAATACATAAAAATAAAATAGGCACTGCAAATATATCACTATGTTTCCAGCATTGGAAAATCTACAGATAAAAATAATAATACTAAAAGAAAATAAAGTTCAAAAATATTTTTATTCAGTTCATTTTTCCGCTCTGTATACCATATTGTAAAAGACCTCCAGTCCTTGAATTTTTTTCACTAATAACAATATATTCATCCTTATGGTTGAAAATGAAAGGATTTCTTTTTTTTAATAGCTGAATCTTATAAGTATTTTATTGTTTCTGTATTGCCACATTGTCACTCATTATCAAAGCACAGTTCTTAACTTTTATATAAATAATGCTACAATAAGTACAGGGTACATGATCTCTTTAATTTAGTATTTGTGTATTTGGGAAATAAGTACTCAAAAGTGGTATAGTGGATCATGTGACTTTCCTGTTTTTAGTTTTTGGAGAAATTTTCTAGCAGTTTTGCTTATATTCTCACTAACATTATATATAAGTATGTAAGAGATCCCTCTCTGCACTTCCTTTCCAATACTATTTTTTTTTTTTTTTTTGGTTTTTGGGTCACACCCGGCAGTGCTCAGGGGTTACTCCTGGCTCCATGCTCAGAAATTGCTCCTGGCAGGCACGGGGGACCATATGGGGCACCGGGATTCGAACCGATGACCTTTTGCATGAAAGGCAAACGCCTTATCTCCCGGACCCCACTAATTTCTTATTGTTCTTTTAATTCACACTTCAGAAGTAATAATAGATAATTAAAATATTTTCATGTGCCCCTTGGTTATCTGTATGTCTTTTTTGGGAAATAGCAGTTTATATCCTCTGCATTTGGTGGGCTGGGAGTTGGAACTCATCTGCTAGCTCCCAGGGTTACTCTGGCTTTGCATTTAGAAATTATTTCTGGGTTGGGGACCTAATTGGATGCCAGGGTTCAAACCCAGGTAAGTGGTATGCAATGCAAATGGTCTACTCTCTGTGCTATTGCTCTGGCCCTCTGTCTATATTCAAATTGGATTATTGAGATAGATTTTATAGTTGATTTGGATATTTTGGATATTAATTTCTTGTTACATGTATCTGTCCAAATATAACCTCTTATTCAGTAGACTAGATTTTTCTTGTGCTATAAAGAAACCTTTTAATTTGATTAAGCCCTATTTTTATATATTAGTTTTGTTTTAGTTGCCATTGGAGTTGAGTTCCCAGATACATCATTAAGGCCTATAAGATGACACCTAGCAATTAACCCAACACAAAGGCATTTCCCCATCTTCCTCTTTTCTTAAAAACTTATCTTTTGATATGTAAAAGTCCACCTGGAAGATTCAGTCTTCCCCTCCTGGTGAATTGGGAATAGGTTAATAAAGAGAGTTTTGACTTTTGGCTTAGGCAGAGAGCATGAGGTTAAAAGCCAGGGATACCGACACCATGATTCTTTCCTGACTGGCTTGGTTTATTAATCCTTCATGGCTACCTTATCTTTTTCTTCAGACCCATCTGTGTGGGTTTCGAAATGTGTGTGTGTGTGTGTGTGTGTGTGTGTGTGTGTGTGTGTGTGTGTGTGTGTGTGTGTGTGTGTGTGTG
>PVKC010052890.1:0-10211 GCA_004027635.1 Crocidura indochinensis
ATATAGAAAGGCACTGTAGATAGCATGGAGGTAAGGCGTTTGCCTTTCATGCAAAAGGTCATCGGTTCCTATTCCGGTGCCCCATATGGTCCCCTGTGCCTGCCAGGAGTAACCCCTGAGCACTGCCGGGTGTGACCCAAAAACCACAAAAAAATAAATAAATAAATAAATAAAAGAAAGGCACTGTAATCACAGTGATTTGTTTATGGGCAATAAAGCCAGAGTACTGGGTACAAATAAATAATCTTCCTTCATATTAGTGAATGAACTTGAGTAGCTCATCAATCTAACCTCTATCTCAAAGTATTACTGAAAAAGTTAAAGAATGTATATGTGGGGCCGGAGATATAGCGCTAGAGGTAAGGTGTCTGTCTTGCAAGCGCTAGCCAAGGAAGGGCCGTGGTTCGATCCCCCAGCATCTCGTATGGTCCCCCAAGCCAGGGGCAATTTCTGAGCGCTTAGCCAGGAGTAACCCCCGAACATCAAACGGGTGTGGCCCCCCAACAAAACAAAACAAAACAAAAAGAATGTGTATGCACTAGATTCCTATCACAAACAGCTGTTATACACAAACAGTTGGACGCTACAAATGTAAACTATTGCATATTTTAATATTTAGTGGTACTGGTATTCAGTTTAAGTATTCATTTAATCAAACTCATAACCAAAAGCTGCTTACGGCACCAATGGCAAAACAGTGAGTCCTGCTATGTGACAGATCATCTTTGGAGAAATTTATATATGAAGTAATGGAAATTCAGGATTTGTTGTAACTTACCTACTTTACCTTCCTAGGCAATGGCAGAAATTGGATTTTAATTCAGTCTGAGTTCAGAATAGACTAATCTGAGTGAATTTTCTGTTTCTTACTAATCAGGATTTTTCTAAGACTATGTCATTTATTACATAACCTCAGAAGAACATGAAGAGTTGCCTCTGTTTTTTTTTTTTTTTTCTATATGCTTTATATGGTCAGGGCAGTATCTTGAACATTTCCCTTAAGGTACTATCATACAGATTAATGTCTTAGAGATGTTAGGCAATAAAAGTCTTGACTCTTGCTAAAATGTGGGAGAAGAAGAGAAAATCTTCTGGTTAGATAGCCAGGTGATCTTGAGGCAAATCTTTAAAGCATCTCACCAGCCAAATGATAGGCAAATTCTCTGGAATGCACACTGTAGTTTAAAAATAATCCCCCTTAACATTATCCACTGATACTTATCTTTAATGGATATTATTAGTCACTGTATTTCCATAATCATAAAGATAACTACTTTTTAAAATCAGGATTCTAAAATATATGGGTAATTGGACTCAAGGAAAGTTGCCTTGAGAAAGACAGTGATGGCTTGGGAAGTAAATAACCAGGATATTGGGATCCAAATTATTATGAATATCCATGATTATTATTATGTATAAAGAGTAAAAATATCTTTAATTTTGCCATTACTCAGATGGCATGGTACCATAAAAGTTTTATGATTCCACCAACGTATGTCAAATAAGTTATCAGATCTTCCTTTGCTGAAAAAATGCAAATCCATATGATATGGAGAGGAAATATTTTTAAATAGTTTTCACTTAGATAAAGGTTGATTCCCTTTAATCTAGGTCCCAGTATCTTGTCCCAACTTCTTTTGAGGGCATTCTTGTGGGCATCTGTATTTCTTCTTCTGTATGTCTACTACCTCCATATTGCCCATTTTTCTTCCTCTTCCTCATGCCCCCTCTTCCATCTTTTCATTTTATTCTACATTCTTATTATATATCTGACTGGTAGAATAATTATATTCCAACATGATACCAAGCAGATAACCTAGTTGAGAAGCTCTAAGTGTGGTTACAAAGTTTATAGTTAATAGTTTGAAGCATATGAAGACAAAGGGAATGGTTTTTCTATTAGTGAATGTGAAATTCATTATTAAAGCCATTTTTCTCTGTTGCAATTTGAATTAGCAAGTTTGATTTTCAGAAGATAAAACAAGTAAATTTCTATATATGGTATTAAGATTGTTGTTGTCCTTGGAATTTAAAAAGAAATGGGTGTATTTAGCTAATTTAATAAATTAAATTAAATTAAATATTTTTGTGATTGTAGAAAACTGTTATCTCTGTACTTTCTTTTTTAATATATTTATTTAAACACCTTGATTACAAATATGATTGTATTTGGGTTTCAGTTATGTAAAGAACACCCTCCTCACCAGTGCAACATTCCCATCACCAATGTCCCAAGTCTTCCTCCTCTTCATCCCACACCTGCCTCTTCTCTAGACAGGCTTTCTATGTCCCTCATTCATTCATTGTTATAATAGTTCTCAGTGTAGTTATTTCTCTAACTGAACTCATCACTCTTTGTTGTGAGCTTCATGTTGTGAGATGGACCTTCCAGTCCTCCTTTCTTTTGTCTCTGAGAATTATTGCAAAAATGTCTTTTATTTTACTTAAAACCCATAGATGAATGAGACTATTCTGCATCTATCTCTCTCCTTCTAGCTTATTTCACTCAGCATAATAGATTCCATTACATCAATGTATAGAAACATTTCATGACTTCATCTCTTCTGAAGGCTGCATAATATTCCATTGTGGATATGTACCACAGTTTCTTTAGTCATTCATCTGTTGAAGGACATCTAGGTTGTTTCCAGATTCTGGCTATTGTAAGTAGCGCTACAATGAATATAGGTGCGATGAAGGGATTTTTGTATTGTATTTTTGAGTTCCTAGGGTATATCCCTAGGAGTGGTATAGCTGGATTGTACGGAAGCTCAACCTCCAGCTTTTGGAGGAATCTCCATATCGCTTTTCACAAGGTTGAACTAGACGGCATTCCCACCAGCAGTGAAAGAGAATTCCTTTCTCTCCACATGCCCGCCTTTGATTTCTGTGTGTTAATTTTGTAGCCTGCCACATTGCTATTTGCATCTATTGTTTCTAGAAGCTTTTTTGTTAGAGTCTTTAGGGTTTTCTAAGTAGAGTATCATGTCATCTGCAAATAGTGAGAGTTTGACTTCTTCTTTTCCTATCTGGATTCCATTAATATTTTTTTCTTGCTTAATCGCTATAGCAAGTACTTCCAGTACTATGTTGAATAGGAGTGGTGAGAGGGGACAACCTTGTCTTGTACCAGAATTAAGAGGGAAGGATTTTAGTTTTTCTCCATTGAGGATAATTTTTGTCATTGGCTTGTGGTGGATGACTTTGACTAGATTGAGAAAGATTCCTTTCATTCCTATCTTGCTGAGAGTTTCCATAAAGAATGTGTGTTAAAAAAAAGTAAAGAATGAGTGTTGGACCTTATCAAATGCTTTTTCTGTGTCTATTGATATGACCATGTGGTTTTTATTTTTCTTGTTGATGTTGTGTATTATGTTGATAGATTTAAGGATGTTAAACCATCCTTGCATTCCTGGGATGCAACCTATTTGATGGTAGTGAATGATCTTCTTGATGAGGCATTGGATTCTATTTGCTAGGATTTTGTTGAGGATCTTTGCATCTGTGTTCATCAGGAATATTGGTCTGTTATTTTCTTTTTTGGCAGCATCTCTGTCTGATTTTGGTATCAAAGTGATGTTGGCTTCATAAAAGTTATTTGGAAATGTTCCTGCTTTTTCAATTTTATGGAAGAGCCTGGCCAGGATTGGTAGTAGTTCCTCTTAAAAGGTTTGAAAGAATTAAAAAATAAATCCTTCTGGGCCCTGAATTTTCTTTTTGGGCAGACATTTGATTATCATTTTAATTTCCTCAATAGTGATACTGGTGTTTAGATATGCTACATCCTCCTTATCCAACTGTGGAAGATTATGAGTCCAAGAATTTATCAATTTCTTCCAGTTTCTCA
Source organism: Crocidura indochinensis (assembly GCA_004027635.1). NCBI lineage: Eukaryota > Metazoa > Chordata > Mammalia > Eulipotyphla > Soricidae > Crocidura > Crocidura indochinensis. Next base: position 3,848 of record PVKC010052890.1, read on the forward strand.
TGTTTTGTGGCATAGAGTTTCTCAAAGTAGTCTCTGATTACCCTTTGAATGTCTGAAATATCTGTAGTGATCTCCCCCTTTTCATTTCTAATATGAGTTATCAAGTTTCTCTCTCTTTCTCTTTTTGTGAGTTTTGCCAATGGTCTATGAGTCTTGTTTATTTTTTCAAAGAACCAACTTCTGCTTTTGTTGATCTTTTGTATTTAGGGGGTGGGTTCCACTTCATTGATTTCTGCTCTCAGCTTTGTTATTTCCTTCTGTCTCCCTATTTTTTGGTTCCTTTTGTTGATCGTTTTCTAATTTTATAAACTGCATCATTAAGCTATTCAGGTATGCCCCTTTTTTTCTTCCTGATGTGTGCTTACAAAGCTATACATTTTCTTCTCATTACTGTTTTTGCTATATCCCATAGATTCTGATAGTTTGTTTCTTCATTGTCATTTGTTTCCAGGAAAGTTTTGATTTCCTCTCAGACCCACTGGCTATTCAGTAGCAGGCTGTTTAATTTCCAGTTGTTAACGTTTTTCTTCTGTGTCCCTTTGTAGTTCACATCTAATTTCAGAGCCTTGTGGTCAGTGAAGGTAGCCTGAAAAATTTCTATCCTCTTGGTTTTATGGATGGGTTTTGGCTATAGGGTGTGATTATGGCTTTCAGGCCAGATGGAATAGAAATGGTGTGTTTGTGTGTGTGGTGGGGGTGGTGCCCACACTCACTCTGACAAAGTCATGGTGATCTCAGCCCTAATATCAGCATACCTAATAGTTTGGTCAGGTAGGCATCTCTGAAGAGATCAGTAATAAAATAGTAAAGTGGGGCTATTGGTTAAGCACTATTGTGGATTGTGGGTGGAAGCTTGCAAGGATTCCTTAGGGTGGGGACTTGACCTACTCTTCTTCCTGAGAGTTCTTCAGTTTTCAGCTGCAGTGTACCCATGATTTTTCATGGCTTTATTTACATCTCTTTTGAGAATAAAACAAGTCTATGGAGTTGGTCAGTGAATACGGTAGTGACTGTTGGAGTATGGTTATGACTACCAGCCTGAAATTTTAGACTTTATTTATTTTGGATTTGGGTCACACCGGTGATGCTCAGGGGTTACTCCTGGCTATCTGCTCAGAAATCGCTCCTGGCTTGGGGAACCATATGGGATGCAGGGGATTGAACCAGGTCCATCCTGGGTCAGCCATGCGCAAGGCAAATGCCCTACTGCTTTGCTATTACTCCGGCCCCTAAAATTTTAGATTTTAAATAAAATGAGATTAGGGGCCAGGCAGTGGCGCAAGAGGTAAGGTGCCTGCCTTGCCTGCGCTAGCCTTGGATGGACCGGACCATGGTTCGATCCCCCGGTGTCCCATATGGTCCCCCAAGTCAGGAGCGACTTCTGAGCGCATAGCCAGGAGTAACCCCTGAGTGTCACTGGGTGTGACCCAAAAAACCAAATAAATAAATAAATAAAATGAGATTAATGATCACTGCCTCTTACGTTTTCTCTGAATATTAAATGAGTCTGTGTAAACTATTGAGAATTTCTGGATTTGAACAATAAAATTTAAACATTATTTGGGGCCACACCCAGCTTTGTTTATAGCTTCCTTCTGGCTCTGCACTCAGAAATTAATCCTGACAGAGTTCTGTGACCTTATGTGGTGATGGATATTAGACCCTAGTTGGATGCATGTAAGGCAATCACCCTGTACTACTGTTCTCTGGTTTATAGCCTAAATATTTTTAACATTTAGTTAAAAATGATAAAGGTCTAATTTGATTTTATTGCCAAAATAACATTGGAGTATGGGAAAGAACATTTCGATCTTGTATACTGAAGAAGAGGTTGGGACCAAAATGTAAATGCTAAGAATTGAGTTCCTAGTTTTATTGGACTCATTTTTTTTTTTCACAAGTCTAGAAGTCAGAATCATAAATTGACACCAACAACTCTGGATTCAGGTGCCCACAGTGATTTCACAGCAGAGAAGAGAATGAGACATCTCTTTCTTGGCCCCAATTCAATAAACCCCTAGAAACTCTTTGATTGTTCCATTTAAATTGCATCCTAGTTTCCTAGTGCTTCCCATGCTCAGATTCCTGACTCCAGGTCATTTGTTCACATTTCCAAAGAATACTGAAGCATGAAGGAAATCATTTCAAGGCAGTCTGTCATCCCAGCTTAAGTCTATGAGACTAAACAAACTGAAGAAATTAATAGGAACAGCAATAGTAATTAAATTGAATTAAGGAAGTAAAGGGAAGGAAATAGCCAGTTTTCTACTCCTTGCTTAATAACATGATACTTGCCTCTCATTTTGTACCTTAATAAAAAATGGATGTCCACACTGCATTTAGATAATTCAGTATTTAAATTTTTGTGGATTTTTTTTTTCAAATTTGAGTAATCTGCCAGTCAAAATTAAGATAACTCTCACCTTGGAGTCAACTCCTACCAAATACCCACCTTGTTTGAATAAATAAATGCCAGTTATCACAGAAATAGGCTTCAAGATCTCTATTTCTTTTAATTAAAATTTTATTTGAAGGTTCTGAGGAAGGAGAAGCAGAGGATAATTGAGAGGGATAGTGAGACAGAGAGAGAAAGAGACACAGAGAGAAAATAACAAGGAAAACACTCAAGAGAGAGCAGGCTTCTCCAAAGGTGAAGAGAGCCCTGCAACACTATCCAGCATAAAAGTAGGAAAGTACATATCTCAAGAGGGGAGATTCAGGCAACATGTGCTTAGGCACTATGTACCAGAAGGTGCCAGAATTTTTATGCAGGAGATATAATATAGACATATCTAAAATGACACTAATAATAGCATCTGATTCTTCAAGTTAAACAATTCAAATAGGATCTCTCTCTCCACCTCTCTCCTTCCCTCTCTCCCTCACTCTTCCCTCTCCCCCTCCTTCACACCCTTCTTCCCCCCCTCTCCCCCTGGTGCTGCAGACTTCAGACTGCTAACTGGAATCAAAGGTAGTTGCTTTTTATCTCTCTCTCTCTCTCCCCTCTTTCTCCCTGGTCTAGGGCAGCTACACTGCTGGGTGTGATATCTCCCACGCCACCAAAAGGAAAAAAAATTCAAATAGGGGCAAGAGAGATCGTGTGGATAGAAAGGCGTTTGCCTTGCATGCAGAAGGTCGGTGGTTTGAATCCTGGCATCCCATATGGTCCATGAGTTAAGATAGGGACAAATTATTTGTTTGTTGTGCCTAAAAAGTCTTTCTTTGCTCTTTCCAGTCAAATAGACAATTACTCATTACACATTAAAATGAATGCCCCCAGGGACCCCAGAGATAGCATGGAGGTAAGGTGTTTGCCTTTCATGCAAAAGGTCATCAGTTCGAATCCCAGTGCCCCATATGGTCCCCCGTGCCTGCCAGGAGCAATTTCTGAGCATGGAGCCAGGAGTAACCCCTGAGCACTGCCAGGTGTGACCCAAAAACCAAAAAAAAAAAATGAATGCCCCATCATTAGACTTCTATATTTATACACTTTGTTTTGCCAAAGTGGTGCAAATGTTCTAGGTGTTTATTGACTACATTTTAAGAATGAAATGGCCAGTAAAATGCATAAGTAACATTTTTGTCTCATCAATTTTGTTGTAAAATAAAGTTTGCCAATGTTTTTCTGTGAAAGTACATATATCGAAAACAACGGAAAATTTTATCTCAGAGTTTACTCCTTGGCACACATTTAGTCACCCATGTCTGCCAGAAGTGATCCTTGAGTGCTGAGCCAAAAGTAACTCTGGATACCATAGAGCAGGAGTAAATCAGGAGTGTTTCCACTTGTGAGAATATGAACCCCAAATTAAGAAAACAATAGACCCCAAATATTTGCTCTTAATGACATGTGTTCACTGCATGTCAGCATAATAGCCACCAGAATCTAAGTCTGATGGGAACTCCATCACTATGCAGACAACTTCTATTGACAAGACAGCACCAATGAAACCTAGAGATCCTCTAACAACATATCTTCTTGGAAATGATACACATCTCATTCGCTCATATCTCATTGGAATTTCACTGGAATGAGTCACATCATCCAGTATAACACCAAAGTTTCTATCTCATGTTAGATTTGATTTTTTAATTCTAAATTAAATTATCAAATTCTTGCATTTGGAACTATATATATTTGTGTGTATCTTAGCTGAATGTATTTTAATTGATATAGATAAGCTACAATAAATGCAGGACTAAATTATATTTGTATGCTGAGTCATCTCTGCTGAATGAAGCATTCCACTGTAATAGTCAAATATTCTTTGAGAATTTGTTGTGTCAGATTGAGAGGCTAACATGGTTAAGTAAAGACTTGACAAGGAGAATTAAGTAGAAACACCTTTGCTTTCTTTTATGCAAGAGCAGCTCCAAAGTTAATGGCTAAGTTAACATTATATAATTGTATATATTATTATATCATGTAATATATCATTATACTATGTATTATATAATACATTACACAATGTATATATATGGCTTTTTATCCCCAAAAGCTGAATATATAATCTTCTACAATGCACATGGTACATTATCCAAGCTAGACCACATTTGATCCCCAAAATTTACCTTCATAAATTAATGATTTACAAGCAGAAATGGATAAGTGCCTTAACATTTGGAATTTTAATTGTTCACTAATGAAGAACCATTGGTTTTGACAGGGAATCAAAGAAGAATTCAAAGGATTCCTGGAAGCAAATGAGACTGAAAGCGCAAATTATCTATCAGAAGTTGTGGGACATAGCAAAAGTGGTATTAAGAGGAAAATGTATAGCATTGCAAGCATTCATCAGATAAAAAGGAAACGGCCTCCTACATAAATTACTTAATGTCACTTCTTGGGACATTGGAAAATGACCAACAAAATACTGGAGAGGGAGGCTGCAGCTGGACCCAGAAGATCCCACATGCCAGGATTCCTGCTCCTCTCCTACGGGTATGGCTGGGAATCTGGGCAGACAGCTGGCCAATAGCCTCCTGGGCTGACCACTTAGTCCAGGATAATAGAGACCCCCATGCCAAACTGGTCTTCAGGGCCAGGTCTGGCAACTGGGCTCTGGGGGGAGGTGGGAGGGGGGAACTCCTCCCATATTCATACTGGACCCCCTGCTGGGGTGTCTTTTCTTACTAATACTACCTTTGTAAGCATTATCTAAAAATATTCTTTATTCTAGAGAGTTCCTAGGAAAGGAAACAGAATGCCAAAGATTTGGATGATAAGACTGAAATAGATCTTTAAAGTCAGTCTTTATATGGATGTGGCTTTTTGTACTGACTTCAAGCCGAAATCACAAATAATTCATATATATATATATAGTATGTATATATATTGTTTTATATATATTGTATATATTGTATTGCCTCTCCCCAACCCCTGTGCCTCTTCTATCCCCTCATCTCCCAATCTTGATCTGTTATCTTCCCCTAATTTAACCCTCTTTACCCTCAATTCCCAACTCAGTAGGCACTAAGATTGACCTCCTGCCCCAAAAGACAACCTTCCAGCTCCTCAGTGAAAGACACCCTCTGGGTCCCCTTTCTCATGCCTCGGCAAAGAACTATAATCAGCACGCCTGCTGACTCATGCTTGATGGCCCCTCCACCCCCACCAAATCGAGGACTGTTTGTTGCATGATACAGGAATCAGCCTCAGCAAAACTCCCAACTTAAAGACATATATGGTCTCCTAATGCAGCAAAGCATCTCTCAAACTCAATTCCAAGGCCTGTGAATCAAAAAGTACCTTGGCTTTTACTCCCCACAAGAATACATCAAAAGACCTAATTGGGAGTCTTATATTGCCTATGAAAGCTCAATACCTGTATAACAATACATCTTAAGATGTGTATTCCTAAATATACAGGTAGCCTCCTCCACCACTTGTTTTATTCTAATACCTTTTCTTTTTAACTCAGTTTTTTTGGGGGGGCCACACCCGGCGGTGCTCAGGGGTTACTCCTGGCTGTCTGCTCAGAAATAGCTCCTGGCAGGCACGCGGGACCATATGGGATACCGGGACTCGAACCAACCACCTTTGGTCCTGGATCGACTGCTTGCAAGGCAAACGCCGCTGTGCTATCTCTCCGGGCCCTTTAACTCAGTTTTATTTATTTGTTCTATTTCAATATATACTTTTTTCCCCTCTATCCTTACTATTTTTGGTGCTGCTTGGTACAAAAAGCCTTGACTGGGATAAAAGTTCAGAACAAAACCAGACGACAGAGACTGTGTGTGCAGCCTGTCATTCTTACCCAGAATAGCACCAGCAACACAGTATGACACCATATGTTTTTGTATGGGCACAGTAAAAAATAAGGGGGATAAGATCTTATCTTCTAGGGATAAGAACTCACTTTTT
>PVKC010052891.1:0-10212 GCA_004027635.1 Crocidura indochinensis
GATGTGGGGAGAAGAGTTCAGGCTCACGTCACCTCCCAGTGTCGGATGGAAAAAGGTCTTGGGGCAGCTAATCTTTCCATTCCTTGAGAGATGGAAAAGATGAGCTCATTGGTGCTGAGCAACAGGTTCCACATTGGCTAGTTCATGTATGATCCTGTAGGAGGATGATGCAATAATGGGTGGGGCTGGGGGAGGCCGCTGCTCTAAGGTTAGGTGGTAGGTCTGGGTGGGCCTAGCCCACTTGCCTCTTTTTTTTTTCTTTTGGGCCACACCGATCAGTGCTCAAGGGTTACTCCGGGCTCTGTGCTCAGAAATTACTCCTGGCAGGCTCAAGGAACCATAGGGGAATGCTTCAAATCAAACCTGAGTTGACTGTGTACAAAGCAAATGCCCTACCCAGTGTGCTAATGCTCCAGCCCCCATTTTCTCTTTTTAAACTGTTGTGTGGAGACCACTTCCGGCAAGTGTTGGGGAGTCGCATGGTGCCAAGGTGAATCCAGAGTCATGAACAGGCAAGGAATGGGCTCCAGTACTTGAGTCACAGCCTGGCAACTGTCATTTTCTTTTCTTAACACATTGCAGCACGGTTTGTAAGATCCCCAAACTAGAAACAGCCCAAATGTTCACCATCTCCTTGGATGGCCCCTCACTTGATTTCTCCAAACAGTGAGACCGAGCTCCTGGCAGCAGTGAAAATGCCAGTGCAGCCACGGGCAATGTGTGTCTTAAATCTTGGCGCATTAAGATTGAGCGAAAGATTGCATTTTCAAAACAAGATTTGCTGTTATCCCAAATTCGAAAAACAAGTCAAAGTAAATGATATTTGCATTGGTGCACACATTCCTTAGCTAAAATAAAGGCAAGGAAAGGATTTATTTCTCTTTTCCTTTTTGGTTTTTGGGTTACACCTGGCTCTGCACTCAGAAATGACTCCTGGCAGACTTGGAATATTTGGAATAAAGATTATCCCTGAAGAGAGGGTTGTGGGTGGGGGGGCAGTTTGACAATGTTCTCTTGCTTGACTGTGTTTCTTTTCTTTTCTTTTTTTTTTTTTCTTGGTTTTTGGGCCACGCCCGGCGGTGCTCAGGGGTTACTCCTGGCTGTCTGCTCAGAAATAGCTCCTGGCAGGCACGGGGGACCATATGGGACACCGGGATTTGAACCAACCACCTTTGGTCCTGGATCGGCTGCTTGCAAGGCAAACGCCCCTGTGCTATATCTCTCTGGGCCTTTGACTGTGTTTCTAAGATGGCCCATGTTCTATATATTTGTTTGTGAAGACCTCAATGTCTGATCTTTATCCTCATGTTTTGCATTGGAACATTGTTCATCTTGCTAAAATTTAGTTGAAATTCCCAAATCAATCCTTGGTTGTACATGAGATGTCATGTAGGAACAAAGTGTAAAACATCTGAGTCATTTGACCGGCCCTGTTCCCTGGGGAGGTTGGACAAGGCCACTTTGCCTTCTGGCTGCAGCTCTCGGACTGTCAACAAACATCCCTTCAATGGTCTGCAGTTTCTCCAAGGCCGCTCAATGTGGAGCCGGAGCAATAGCACAGTGTCTGGGTGTTTACCTTGTATACGGCCAACCCCAGACGGGATGCTGGTTCAATTCCCGGCATCCCATATGGTCCCCATATGTGCCTTCCAGAGTGACTTTTGAGCACAGAGCCAGGAGTAACCCCTGAACATTGCTGGGTGTGACCTTAAATCCAAAAAAGAAAAAAAAAAAAAAGACTTCTCAATGTGGTACCATTGTTGAGGAAATGCACTCATCCTCCTCAGGTTGAATGACAGCTCTGGACCTACTTATGTTACATGTTGTTTCTCTTAAAGCTGAAATTTCTGGGCCAGAGAGATAGCATGGAGGTAGGGTGTTTGACTTGCATGCAGAAGGACGTTAGTTCAAATCCTGGCATCCCATATAGTCCCCTGAGCCTGCCAGGAGTGATTTCTGAGCATAGAGCCAGGAGTAACTCCTGATTATGACCCCAAACCCACCCCCCCAAAAAAAAACCCCTGCAATTTCTAAGACTCTATAGTTGATATTGATGTGTGAGAACATTCTGGGTCTGTTTAGGACCACATTTTTTGCATTTTTTGGGTGCTTTTCTTTTTGGATTTTTCTCTTTAGAAAGGTCCCTAAGTGTAGTTATGAAATCCTTTTCTGGATCCAAGAAAGGTGTGATGTACTTCAGTGAGTAATGAGCTTGTTGGTCACAATTTTTTAAAATTTATTATATGAAGGACCCGGGAGATAGCATGGAGGTAAGGCATTTGCCTTTCATGCAAAAGGTCATCGGTTCAAATCCCGGTGCCCCATATGGTCCCCCGTGCCTGCCAGGAGCAATTTCTGAGCATGGAGCCAGGAGTAACCCCTGAGCACTGTCGGGTGTGACCCAAAAACAAAACAAAAAAAATTTTATTATTTGGGCCATATCTGGCAGTGTTGAGGGTTTAGTCCTGGCCCTGTGCTAATGGACTGCTAGCTGGGACCATATGTGGTGCTAAGGCTTAAATGCAGGCTGGTCACATGCAAAGCAAGTGCCTGCCCCATGATCCTATCTCTCTGACACCTCCACTGTATATATTTTCTGTGCTTCTCACTGTGTTATAATTTTCAATATAAAGAAGGCAAAGATTTAAATTAGAAAAAGAATATCTCTGATGATCTTTATGGAAAATGACCTTGGCAGATGAAAACCAGGGGTAGGGTGCTGGGGAAAGGATTGGAAAGAGAAGCAGAGATTCAGAGGGATGTTAGTTAGGGATGTTGGAGACAGACTGGGATGATGACAAGGTCTTTCAGCACAAGAGGGAAGAGTGATGGGAGGATGGAGACACAGAGATAATAGTGCTAGGTTAGCTCTGGGAAAACACACCACTGTTGGAGTAATAGAAATGAGAAAACCCAAGAAAAGCAAAGGAGTCTGGGATTTCTCTGGTGACCCCTGTCTTCTCCACCCCAGGGGATGCTCTCCCTTGTTCTGAACTGCATTGACCGTCTGAATGTCTACACCACCGCTGCCCACTTTGCTGAATTTGCAGGGGAAGAGGCCGCTGAGTCCTGGAAAGAGATTGTGAACCTGCTTTATGAACTTCTGGGTACGGAATGATTCCTCCTCTAGTCTGTCTCTTTCCAGAGCACTCCAGGCCCTGGGTCCCCTCAGATCTGACCCCTCTTTCCACCTTTAGCCTCTCTGATCCGTGGCAACCGGACCAATTGTGCTCTCTTCTCCACCAACTTGGATTGGCTGGTCAGCAAGTTAGATAGACTGGAGGCCTCGTCTGGTAGGAGAAGCCCAGGGGAGTGGAAGGGCCTTCCTTGAGGCAGGGGAGCGCCTCACCTGTTCCTCTGCTCCTTGGGCAGGGATCCTGGAGGTGCTGTACTGTGTCCTGATTGAGAGTCCTGAGGTCCTGAACATCATTCAGGAAAACCACATCAAGTCCATCATCTCCCTCCTGGACAAGCACGGCAGGAACCACAAAGTGAGCCTGACCCCTGACTACCTCTTCCTTGAAACTTGAACTCTTCCTATGACTCAAGTCACTCAACTTCTCTCTTCACTCAACTTCCTAGCTTTCTCTCTCTCTCTCTTTATCTCTCTGTTTCTCTACATATATATGTATATATATATGTATATATATTACTCCCACTCCATTTGTTTGTTTTTGGTTTTGAACCATACCCCATACCTAGCAATGCTCAGGAGTTATTATTTTTGGCTTTGCTCTCAAAAATTACTCCTGACAGGGCCTGAGTGGTAGCACAGCGGTAAGGCATTTGCCTTGCACGTAGCTGACCCTGAAGGACCCAGATTTGATTCCTGGCATCCCATATGGTTCCCTGAACCTGCCAGGAGCGATATCTGAGCACAGAGTCAGGAATAACTCCTGAGCACCGTCAGGTGTGGCTCAAAACACAAAAATGAACAAACAAAAAAGAATTATTCCTGACAGTGCAGGAAGCACCATAAGGGATGCCAAGACAAATGCTCTACCCATCGTCCTATTACTCTAGTCTCTCTCTCTCTCTCTCTCTCTCTCTCTCTCTCTCTCTCTCTCTTACTTTTTGGATAATACCCATCTGTGTTCAAGGGCTACTTCTACTCCTGGCTAGGTGTTCAGGGGTCACTCCCGGCAGTCTTTGGGGACCATGTAGTATGGGTGTTTGAACCTGGACTCCTTATCTGCAAAATATGCACTTTAGTCTCGAGCTCTTTCTGCCTCCCTACCCCTCATGCCATTATTTTCTTGACTCCTATTCCAGGTATTTCCTGCTCTGTCCAAGCATCTCAACCTCATATTTAAATTTTTTAAAAGTTTTATTATTTTTATTTATTCATTTGTTTTGTGTTTTGGGTGCCACCTGGTGGCACTCAGGTGTTATTCTTGGCTCTGTGCTCAGGCACCACTCCTGGGAGGCTTGGGGACCATATGGGATGCTGGGTATAGAACCTGGGTTGGCTCTATGCAAGGCAAGTGTCCTACCCGCTGTACTAGGGCTCTTGTCCTAAGTTTGTGGTTATTCATTTATTTATTTATTTATTTATTTATTTATTTATTTATTTATTCATTGTCACACCAGGTGGTGGCTCTGTGCTCAGAAGTCACCCCTGGCAGGCTCCAGGGAACACATGGGATGCTGGGAATCAAACCAGCTTGGCTGCGTTCGAGACAGATGCCCTACCGCTGTTCTATTGCTCCAGCCCCAAGCCTGTGGTTTTTAAAGGGGTTCTGGCCACAGAGGTACCTCATTAGATTCTTAAATACTCTGAAGTTTTCCGTCCTACAGCCATAGGTATCCTGTCTCATTTGCAGGGTCCTCTTGGTCTCTACCATCTGATTCTTTATTTCTTGGGAGGGTGGCCCACACCCAGCTATGCCAGAGCTTACTCCTGGCTCTGTGCTCATGGATCACTCCTGTCAGATTCCGGGACCATAGGGCATGCTGAGGATTGAAACCTGGTCAGTCATGTGCAAGGCAAATACTGTTCCCGAAGTTTTATTTCTTTAGCCCCTCCCTACATGATTCTAGCCATCTGATATGATTACATATGTGATCCACTGGGCCCCCAAAGATCCAAGCCTTCAGCTCTGCTCACCTCACATCTCCTCTCCATTCCTTCATTGTCTCAAGGATTCAATAACCTTTTGGTCCATTTGCTCTGATTTCTGACCTCATGCTCTCCTATCTGATATTGTTGATGTTTGGTCCTGGTGGCTCAGCTGCTTCCAGTCTTTCCTCTGACCTTTCTCTTTGACCTTTTTTTGTGACCTCCCACTGGTGTCATCACCTCGCAGACAGACTCTTCAGGTCCTTTACCTCCTGTTCTCTGCTGGGGTGGGGGTTCCCAGGCACCCCACCCCAATCTATGACCTTGCTGCCTAGGTGCTGGAGGTGCTGTGTTCCCTGTGTGTATGCAATGGCGTGGCCGTGCGCTCCAACCAAGATCTCATCACCGAGAACCTGCTCCCGGGTCGAGAACTCCTGCTGCAGACCAACCTCATCAACTATGTCACCAGGTCTGGCCCCTGACCCTGACCTTCTCCCTGGCTCAGAGGACCACCACCCCCACTCCTTGGGTAGAACCCTGCTCTCCTGAGCACCCCAGAAGCTTGTGTCTGTTCCTTTTCCCCCTCCTGACACTGTTCTACCTCTGTGGGTCTGTCTGTCTTTCCCTCCATCTGCCTCTACCTCTTTTCCATTTTCTTCTCTGTCAGCTGCTCTCTTTGTCTTCTCTGTTGTCCACCATGGCTTTCTGCTTGTCCTGGGTCCAGTGGTCCCTCTCCCCCATCTCACCCTTTTCCCATCTCTCCTGCAGCATTCGCCCCAACATATTCGTGGGCCGCGCTGAGGGCTCCACGCAGTACGGCAAATGGTACTTTGAGGTGATGGTGGACGAGGTGGCTCCATTTGTGACAGCTCAGGCCACGCACCTGCGGGTGGGCTGGGCCCTCACCGAGGGCTACAGCCCATACCCAGGGGGTGGCGAGGGCTGGGGCGGCAACGGCGTGGGCGATGACCTCTACTCCTATGGCTTTGATGGGCTCCACCTCTGGACAGGTACCTACCCCTCTCTGTTGCACAGCTCTGACCTTTGTCCCCCAAGAGCTTCCAAGACTCCTCACACCTTAGGGTTCTTACTCTGGAAAAAGGTCACTATTTGAGTTCTACTCTTCATTTTCTGAGACCCTCACTGGGAAACTTCCAGAATCCTGCCCTCACCAGACCCTTAGAGCCTCCTGAGAGGATCCCATGACCTCTGATCTTTGACTTCTGACCCCAAAGGTTCTAGAAGCATGACTCTGGGAGAACTTCCATCTTTGATCCCACAGCTCTCAGGATCCTATCCTAACCTCAGGGGAACCTTGATCTGAAGGCAGCCAGGGCCAAACCCCACAAGGTCATCTACTCTGCCTGCTCCCTGGGCCTCTGATCTCTTCCCCCTTCCTGTGACCCCGACACACAGGTCATGTGGCACGCCTGGTGACCTACCCGGGGCAGCACATCCTGGCACCCGAGGACGTGGTCAGCTGCTGCCTGGACCTCAGCGTGCCCTCCATCTCCTTCCGCATCAACGGCTGCCCTGTGCAAGGTGTCTTCGAGGCCTTCAACCTCGACGGGCTCTTCTTCCCTGTAGTCAGCTTCTCAGCTGGTATCAAGTGAGGACTGACCCTGCCCCATTCCCAGCCACCAGACCTGGGACTGTCCCCATCGCTTCCCCTGAGCACCCCACAGCTTTCTGAGAGGCCAGGGCCCAACTGCCTGACCCCAAGATGGACTGGCCAACCTCTTAACACCGTGGTCCCTGCATGACCAGGATGTGACACTTCCAGGGTCCTCCCAATGACCTCAGAATCTCTTCAGCACACTTCCTGCCAAGAGTCCCCAAGATTTCACAACCTGTCCCAGCCCAAACTCTTGCAGCTGCCTCCAGGATGACCTCAGGCTCTTGCAATAATTATTTGCTTATCCCAGGATGTCTGTCCCCAGGGCTAGGACCTCTGACAGGGGTCAGCTAATGACCCAAACTCCTATGACCTTCAGAGACCACTGGTCCATGATCTTGTTTTGGTGACTCTGCACTCAGCACCATGCCAGGTGCTGTCCCCCTGAGCCTCATTTCTCGCCTGTGATGTCAAGTTCCCTTTTTGTTTGTTTTGGGTCTGGGGGGAGCCACACCTGGTGGTGCTCCAGATCTCAGTCTTGGCTTTACTGAGGGTCATGTGAAATTGGGAACCCGCAGTGGCCTTCTGCATGCAGAGTGGGTGTCTACTCAAACTCCCCCAGCTCTTGACAGCCCTCGGTGACTTCAGTGTTTGCAAAGGACCTTCCAGTGGCTCCAGAATATCTCAGGGGCCCTCAACAACATCATCTTTATCCAGTGACCCCAGGCTGCTGTGGTGCCATGCAGCAGTGACTGATGGCCTCAGAGTTACCGCACACACCAGTGGCTATCCCCCCTAGACTGACCTATTAGCCTTGGGTTTCTTCCAAAGTAGCTTCCTAGGACCCGCCCAAAGTCTCCAGAGACACTCCATTTTCCTATATTGGGGATTCTCCAATGATTCCTATCAGTATTTTATCTTTTCTTTGATCTTAGACTCTCATTTTGCACTCCTAAATGACCTTCCCAACCCTGTGATTCCCCTGGTCTCCATAGAACCATCATTATTACCCTGTGACCCCAGGTCTTCCCAGAGCCTCCTCATCACCCTGTGACCCCAGGTTTCTCCAGAGCCTCCCACCAACTTGCTTGGTTCCTCTGCAGCTTACAGGCTCTCCACCATTGACCCTTTTCTCTCTAGGGTTCGCTTCCTCCTGGGGGGCCGCCATGGAGAATTCAAGTTCCTCCCACCACCCGGCTACGCCCCGTGCCACGAGGCTGTGCTCCCTAGAGAGCGACTCCACCTGGAGCCCATCAAGGAGTATCGACGGGAAGGGCCTCGGGGACCACACCTTGTGGGCCCTAGCCGCTGCCTCTCACACACCGATTTTGTGCCATGCCCCGTGGACACTGTGCAGGTGCTGTCCGCTGCCTTTTCGACAGGGCTGGGGAGCTTGTAGCCAAGCAGATGGGGAAACTGAGGCAGAAAGCGGGCCCAGGCCTCTTTCTTGAGGAGTCCCAGTTTTGGGGAGTCCTGATTATTAACCTCTGAAGAAAAGAGGTGATTGGCTCCCACTTACTGTTGAGGAAGGGATTCAGAGAGGTTGAATGGCCATCATTATTCACACAGCTGACTCAGACTGGACATGAAACTCACTCCTGGCTGTCAAGCTTGGCGGGGGCCTATCTCCTGTCTAGCTCAGTTGTCATATCCCTGGGACTATGGAGCAGGAGGAAAGAGGCCACCAGGAGCTAGAGCGTCATATCTCTGTGCCTCAATTTTCTCCTCTCAGAGAAAAAGGGGTTAAAGGGGACACATCTCATGATGCTGTGAAGATTAGGAAAAATATTGTGGTGCCGCATAAATCATCAGCAACCGGCAGTTACTGTTTATAGTTGAGTGACATTATTGCAGGGGTGAGTGGTGATATTATTACAGGGGTGAGTAATGACATCATTTTAGTGGTGATAGTGACATCATTAAAGAGTTCAACAGCGACATCATTGCAGGGGTCAGTAGTGCATAATTGCAGGGGTGAGTAGTGACATCACTGCAGGGGTGATTAGTGACATCGCTATAAGGCTGAGTACACTTCCTCTCCCCCTAGCTTGTCAGCTTCATGAGTTGTCTTTCAACCTCCTGGATAACTTCACCCTCCACCTCCTTTCCTCCATATACCCATTCAACTCCAACTGCTATTATATTTTGTTTGCAGAACACCAACAGTTTAAATACTTATTAGCACCTATTGTATAACAGGCTCTTAGATATACTAGACAGCAGACATTTATAAGAATTTATTTTGTTAAGCCCCTAGGTACAGGGGCTGGTAAGGCATTTGCTTTGCACACAGATGACCAGAGTTCAATCCCTGGCACTATATGTGGACTCCTAAGCCTACTAGGAGTGATTCCTACATGTAGAGCCAGGAGTAAGCCCTGAGCACTGCTTTGTGTGTCTCCCAAATTAAAAAACAAACAAAAAGCATTCCAATTCTCCTGCCCCCCCTCCAAATAAACAAAAATGTTCCCGGGGTACTAAGAGACAGGCAGTTTTCATCCATTCATGGAGAAGGAAGAGAAATATTGCCCACCTGCTCCTATGGGCTGGGCCAGGTCAGGAACTGGGGAATAGTGGAAAGTGAACCCACATCTCCTCACCCCTGGCTGTGGGGAGACAGATATCTACAGAGAACTCTTTACCCCCTTTCCTTCCCTTATGAGTATTGCAGCGGCTGGAGCTCACAGGCTTGTGGTGCTCATAAGTGAAGGGAAATCTCAGATTTGGTGATGGGGTGGCACAGGGTTCCCAAACAGCAGTGCTGTCAGATGGATTGCAATTTAGCATGTGGGGTATTGATGGGGATCAAACTCAGGGCCTCGTGCTTGCAAGGCAGATGCTCCACCCCAACCCCTGGGCTGAAATATTTCTTAGCTCCGATGAGTCCTTAGTTGGGTTTCATGGCAGGAACCTGGGGATGGGGGATTGGGGTGCCTCGAAATTAGGGTAATGCAGAATATGAAATTGGTCTTCACAGCCTGTATGAGGCCTTGGAAAGACCTGAAAGGGGATCTCGGCAGACCAGAGTGGACTCAAGAACATGACATATATCTTCTCCCCAGATTGTCCTGCCTCCCCATCTGGAGAGGATCCGAGAAAAGCTAGCAGAGAACATTCATGAGCTCTGGGCATTGACCCGCATCGAGCAGGGATGGACCTATGGTCCGGTAAGAGCTGCGGGCATGGAACATGGGGGAACTCCATCGCTCAGGAACCTGTGCTGGGGGAAGGGACCTCAGGGCACCCTAGGGTCTGGGTGGTGGGTTAACACTGGGAAGGCAGGACACAGTTTGGAAAATCAGGGGTGCCTGCCCTGAGGGTGTGACCTGCACCCCTACAGGTCCGTGATGACAACAAGAGGCTGCATCCATGCCTGGTGGACTTCCACAACCTGCCTGAACCCGAGAGGAATTACAACCTGCAGATGTCGGGGGAGACACTCAAGTGAGGCATCGGAGAAATGGGGGACTGAGAGAGGGAAGAAGGGAAGGATGATGGCAGACAGACAGACAAACACAGAGACACCAAAGAGAAACAG
>PVKC010052892.1:0-10211 GCA_004027635.1 Crocidura indochinensis
TGTTGGGCTCAAATAAGATAGCAGTTATGAAAGTGATTTTGCAGCTCTGAGGTTCCTCATCAGATATACAGGAACCTCATCTGTATGAAACTTGGAAAAGTATGTTATTGAATTGTGAGAAATAATTACTCAGGAGGGGACAAAATTGGCCCCCCAAATTATCAGTGGGGAGACTTTTTTGTGGAGCCACACCTGGCAGTGTTCAGGGGTTACTCCTAACAGGCTCAGGAGACCATATGGGATGCTGGGAATGGAACCTAGGTCTGTCCTGGGTCAGCTACATGCAAGGCAAAATATCCACCCACTGTGCTATCACTTTGGCCTCAATCAATGGGGAGACTTTAATGCATATTTCTTAACCTTGGCCAGGGCACAATTTTAATATTGTATTTTATTATCTAATCTATCACATACCAGACTACCAAGAAGACTCCATAAAGTCCCCAGAAAATTGATTGATCTCTTTTCTGAATATAGTAAAATAGAATTTGATAACTGTTATAAAGATCCAACCATTTGTAAGTAAAGATAAGCCTTAAGTAAATAGGGTATCAAATAGAAACCCTAAATAGCCATTATACACTTATAGTTATAAGAAAATAAAGGTAGTACTATACTTACTAAAACTTACAATGTTGACACTATAATGAGAATAATGTTTTTAGATCAAACTTCTTTTATTATTTAATAAGGACATAGAGGTCAGCGAGATAGTACAAGGGATAAGGCACTTGCCTTGGGGCCAGAGAGATAGTAGGGAGGTAAGGTGTTTGCCTTTCATGCAGAAGGATGGTGGTTCGAATCCCCGGCATCCCATATGGTCCCCTGTGCCTGCCAGGGGCGATTTCTGAGCATAGAATCAGCCTGAACGCTGCCGGGTGTGACCAAAAAAAAAAAAAAGACACTTGCCTTTTACCTGGCGTCTCTGTTTTGAACTCCAATACCACATATGATCTCTGAACATTGCCAGGAATGACCTTGAGCACAGTACCAGAAGTAGATTGTGAGCAAAACTGAGTGTGGCTCTCAAAAACCAAAGAAAAAAACAAACAAGTAAATAATCATTGTACTATTTTATTCAGGAAAATGGAATAAAAGTTATAAAAACTGAACACTATGCTACAGTTAAAAAAAACTGAACACTAAAATATTTCTTTGGAATACAAAATATAGAAGAATTATTGATAAATTACTGAAAGTGCTATTTATATTCTTTTTTTGTTTGTTTGTTTTGTTTTTGGGCCACACCCAGTGACGCTCAGGGGTTACTCCTGGCTATGCGCTCAGAAGTCTCCCCTGGCCTGGCCTGGGGGACCATATGGGGCACGGGGGATCGAACCGTGGTCCTCCAAGGCTAGCGCGGTAAGGCAGGCACCTTACCTTCAGCGCCACCGCCCGGCCCCGCTATTTATATTCTTAAAAGGAATGAAATAAAATAGAAAAATGTGAGATAGATGAAATGTTAAGACATATAATGCAATTGTACAGAAAAATAGAAAGCCCAAGAATAGATCCTAATATAAAAATTTAATATGTAGTGAATACAGCATCTCACAGCAGTAGATCAAAAATTATTCAAAAAATTGAATATTTTCTATATATTTTGAAAAAAAGTCTCTTCTCATACCATTTAATATTAAAGGATTAAGTATTAAAAAAGTAGGGCCAGAGAGATAGCACAGCAGTAGAGCATTTGCCTCGCACACACCGATCCAGTATGGACGATGGTTCAAATCCTGGCATCCAATATAGTCCCCCATGCCTACCAGGAGCTATTTCTGAGTCCAGAGCCAGGAATAACTGCTGAGTGCCACTGAGTATGACTCAAAAACAAAACGAACAAAAAAGCCCAGGTCATAGAGCTATACATATCATTCGTCTATAGATTGCATTCCTTACATATGTGAAACCTTGGGTACAGTTGCTAGCATTGCAAATATACACATGTTGTACACAATAAGGATAATAAGCGGGCGGGAGAGATAGGATGAGGTAGTGTGTTTGCCTTGCATGCAGAAGGATGGTGGTTTGAATCCCGGCATCCCATATGGTCCCCCGAGCCTGCCAGGAGCGATTTCTGAGCATAGGGTCAGAAGTGACCCCTGAGCACTGCCAGGTGTGACCCAAAAACCAAAAGAAAAATAGAAAAAAAATAAAGGTAATAGGAAGAATTTCTAAGCATGTAGGTAATGGTAGGAAGCACAATGGGATAAGTGGCTATTTTTGATAAAGTAAAAGTATAAAATGTTTGTGCTTCAATACCTAAATGCAAAGAAATTTACTTTTTACTATTTAACAATATCTATTCCTATTTTACAAGTATTTATTTTCTTTCTTGGAACTGGAATAGAAAAAAGTAAATAAGTTTAATATATTTGCCAGAAATATGTCAGATCAATTGCTTTTTACACAAATAAATGGAGCTTCCTAAATAGAATTTGTAAATGAAATCATGTGGAACCAAGATATAAAATAAATAACTATTCTGAAAGCTAAGAATTATAAATGGCCTTGTTGGTGTTAAAAGATTCTTTTTTTTTTTTTTTTGCGGGGGAGGGGGGTCACATTCTATGTTGCTCAGGCATTATTCCTGGCTCTATGCTCAGAAATCACTCCTGGCAGGCATGGGGGCCTATATGGGACACCAGGATTCAAACCACTGTCCTCATATATGCAAGGCAAATGCCTTATCTCCATGCTATCTCTCTGGCCCCAAAATTCTTTATTTTTATCTGATTATCTTTTCTTTTTTTTTTTTTATTATGAGAACAGAGATGCAAAGAAAGAGGAAAGGGTAAAGTTACAGTGGAAGGACAATCACGCATAAACAGAATTCTCAGTAGTCCCATCGATGATATCTCAGTCTTGAACTTTCAGCAATGAACAAGAAAAACAAAGCAGAGCCCATGTACAATTACTTTGTCCCCCAATCTCCAGATTGTAGTACATACTATTTTTTAGCAGCACATAATATAATCTAAAGACATAAGACTTAGGTTACTCCTTAAACATTGAAGGCAAAGTACATTTTTATATATCCATGCACAAGTAGAGGACATCTATTAATAGATTAATAGAGGTTAACAATAGATTGATAATATTAATAGATATTAATTTTCTAGAAATGAAGGCAAAGGAGAGCTTATTAAGTAAGGAAATAAGGGAATATTCTAGAGTTGCAAATAATAAAAAACACACAAGAGAGAGAGAACAACTGACATGTTTTCATAGCATCCCTGAGGTGCCTGTAAAATTCTCATGGATGAAGGATACAGATTCTGTGCTCTGCAGGTCCTACAGGGAAATCTGATATTAGCTTAGCTGGTGGCCCCTGTACCTCAAGAATTGCCTAAACCTCAACTAGACTACTTGGGCTTTTCATCAAAAGTTATGTGATTGGGCCCGGAGAGATAGCACAGCAGTGTTTTCCTTGCAAGCAGCCGATCTAGGACCAAAGGTGGTTGGTTCGAATCCCAGTTTCCCATGTAGTCCCCCGTACCTGCCAGGAGCTATTTCTGAGCATACAGCCAGGAGTAACCTCTGAGCATCGCCAGGTGTGGCCCAAAAACCAAAAAAAAAAAAAAAAAAGTTATGTGATCATAAGATAAATGATTGTTGGAACCAGAGATATAGCACAGCGGTAGGTCATTTGCCATGCATGCAATTGAACCAGAACGGACGGTGGTTTGAATCTTGGCATCCCATATGGTTCCCTGAGCCTGCCAGAAGCAATTTCTGAGCACAGAGCCAAGAGTCACTCCTGAGTGCCACCAGGTGTGACCCAAAAACCCTAACACCGCCCCCCACCCCACCCCCCGCCAAAAATAAATGATTGTTAATGTTTTGCATCAGCAGGGATGTTCATTTTCTTCAGAATAGATTCTTAGGGTCCTCAAAGAACTTGCAGTCGATAAGGAATTATAAAATCCAAAATCAGGGGCCAGAGAGATAGCATAGAGGTAAGGCATTTGCCTTACATGCTGAAGAACATTGGTTCGAATCCCACCATGCCATATGGTCTCCCGAGCCTGTCAGGAGCAATTTCTGAGTGTAGAGCCAGGAATAATTCCTGAGCGTTGCCGGTTGTGACCCAAAAACCAAAGCAAAAACAAATCCAAAATCAGAACATAAGTTACTATTTCTCTAGGATAAGGAGAATTTAATTTCAATTTATATAGATTATATATAGTATATTATAAGATCTGTCTTATAGTATTTGTATGGCTTATTATAATAGTGGTGCTAATATTTAAAGTATATTTATTTTTTGCTAAAAGAAAATCCTACAAGGGAGATTTTTCATTCCCCTTCTATAGATGAGGATATTGGCCTCACATCCCTGTGTCTTACATAGTAGGTAGGGCACTTGCCTTGCATATAGCAATGTGGGTATCCTCTATGGTCCCCTGAGCACTGCCAGGAGTAATTCCTGAGTGCAGAATCAAGAAGTACCCTTGAGCATTGAGAGGTGTAGCACCAGAACAACAACAACAACAACAACAACAACAACAACAAATCAGTAAAACAAAGTTGTCAGTTTCCAGGCATTTGGACTGAAGAATTTACACTCAGCATTATGCTGGTCCAACTCCTCAACCCTGCTGCTTCATAGAATAGCATTGGCCAACATGTGGCTAAGAAGCAGTAAATATATACACATATATCTATGGAAATATGTATATAAACATATATGTATAATGTGTACCTTGGTGTACCTTTTAAGCATTAATGTGTATCTTTTAAGCATTAATGTTAACCAAAAAATGTAGTTTATTTTTCACTGCTGATCTATGATGAGCTAATTTAGAATTCAGTGAAAACTTCAGCATCCTAAAATAATGGGTAGCTCATATCATTTAAGCTATCTCTTGTTAATATTAGATGGCTCAAATAAGTGGTTTCCAATAATTTTTAGATTCCAGAGTATCGAGGTAGCACATTCAAGTGTAAAAATGTCTGAGCCACAATGAGGTATGGGCATTTTTAAGACAAGACTATATAGTGTCTTTCTCAGAACAACTAGTGGTCTCTTGGTTGAGTGCTTTCAAATGTAAGCAAGACCCTTCTGCCTTATTAGTTGGTCCCCAGCAACTAGTCCTTATTCAAACAAGTCTATCTTGTATGAAATAGCTATTTAAAGATTGATAAATATGACCTTCATCTCTATAGGCTGAACACTGTTCCATTCACTCTTTGTCATAATATATCTTTCTCTGAACTTTCTTTTCTGTGATAGTTTTGTGACTACATTCCAGTTTCATGATAATTCTCCCAAATGGTGGCATCCAGTTCCAACTAGTTATACTAGCTCCAGCTAGTGTACTATGTGAATACTATGGAGAAGGAGTGTATGCTTCTTAGCAGGTCCCACCACACAACAGACATGAGTCATTTAATGGTGAAGATACATTTTGATAAATTGGTTTAGGTGACTTTATTCCATAAACCTAGAAGGTATATACTATGTGGCTCAGAGTATTAGGATTACTGTTGTGTCTGTAGTCTACTGTTGACCTAAATGGTGTTAAGCAACGCCTGAGTATATTGGTTTGAGTCAAATTTATAGTTTACAAAAACCTGAGCTGGTTTTCATATGGGCAACTTTCAGCCAGGTGCCCCACCACCAGCACCTCAGTCTCGTTTGGCAATTGATTTGGGGGGATGTCATCAATGGCACACTTTATGTAGTGCCTGTGACATCATATTGCTTCATGCCAGTATCATTCTAGGATTTTTAATCAAAATCATGGGACTCAAAGGCATATTTATATAGCTATTACCTATAACCATTCTTCTTTCCTTTCAGGAAATCATCACTTCCCAATTCTTTCCCTCTTCCTTCATTACCTTCAGTCGATTTCTTGAAAATGAACCAGCTCTGTACACTACTGTTGCCAAACTGCTCATGCTGGGCTGAGAAACATTCGCACTGATTTCTGCTGATCCCATTAATCTCTGCATCTCTCCTCTGTTCTGCATTCAAATTTTCATTCCATTGAGTCATTAAGGTGATAATGGTCTACCTGTGGATTTACTCTTTCACTTTGCAATATACTTTCTATTCTTGACCACCCTCCTGCTTTTTTATTAAATCTCCTACCTCAGCTCTACTGATTCTTAGTAGGTCTGTGTCATTCACATGCTTGGTAGGTCTACTTTCTCCTACTTCATCTTAAGACATGTTAAATATCATTAATGTGGATTGAGCCAAAGGGAGCTTGAGTTACTTAGTTAAAAATAAAAATGAGATGAGATGAGAAAAAAATAAAAATAAGGGAACAAGTGATAGCACAGTGGGGAGGGTATTTGTCTTGCACATGGCCAACCTGGGTTTGATCCCCAGCATCCCATGTGGTCCCTGAGCCTCCCAGGAGTGATTTGTGAGTGCAAAGCTAGGAGTAGCCTCTGAGTGCCACTGGGTGTGGCCCAAAAAAACAAAATGAGATTGAGTATAAGTAAACTAGTTTTGAATGTACCTAATGGCTCTGCATCATCTGGCCTTCTCCACAGGGGGATAGGAGACCTTATCATATACTTTGCGAGAATGAAGGAATACTACTATATCCACAGGACCCTGGCCTACCAATGTGGAATCCTATCTTCAAAAGAAAAATGAACTTGGTTGACTCTGACTTGTTCTTGGTAACTCCATATTGGTTATTAGTGATCAATGTCTGAAAGCAATCTGACCATCTCTTGACTTGGATGTTGCCAAGAATTCCTGATAAACTTCCTAATAGGTGTTTTTCTTAATCTTTCATATTCTTTTTTTTTTTTTTGAGAAACTTGATACTTAATCATTTCTATTCTCTTGATACTTCTTCTCTTTTCTGTAGGTGATGACAATTGTTGCATGTAATAGGTTCCTTAGCCCCATAGATGTCGTGGTATTAGAACTTAATCTGATTCAAATAACATTAATTTTGTGTAACAATTTTTTCTATTCTTAATTTTGTCTCTTCTGGTTGAAAGGTATATCTATATTTTTAGGAACATTTCTATTTTGCCCAGATCATTTCCTAAAAATTTTTAAAGAAACTATGTATTTGAGATACTGAATCATAATCATGAAATCTTTCACATCAAGGTTCAAATTATCCATAAAATCACATGATCTTGTATTAAAACTTCAGGGTCCCTCATTTGTCTGTTATACTTCAGGGTTTTTTCCTATTGTTGAATCTATAAGGATTTTCAGCAATTTCCCTAACAGTAATATATATAATCTTCCATCAGCTATACAGAATGTGATCCAGAGATCCATCTTGGGATACTTACTCAAGTCAAACATTCTAGACCCTAAAGTGCTATTCAGACCAAAAGATCATAATATATCATATAGAATGGGATTTCATTCAGAATAACATACATCCACTTAGCATGCTAAGTTCCACAATTTTTCCAATTGTATCGAGGCACACATACACGCACACACACACACACACACACACACACACACACACAAGAATCAAGAATAAATTACAGAGTTCAGGGGTCTGGAACCAGAGTTATAGTACAGCACAACTGGAAAGGTATTTGCCTTGCATGGGGCCAAATGAGGTTCAATCGCCAGTATTCTATATGGTTCCCCAAAGCCATCCAAGATTGGCCTCTGAGCACTGAGTCAATAGTAAGCCTTGAACACTGCAGAATGTGGATCCAAAGTAAAACAAACAGCTGGAGATTTTATGTTCTAACTTTGACACTGCACAGCTCAGAAGGCTAATGACCAAAGAGAGCCAATGTCTTAGCCATAATTATATCTAGTTATATCTAGTTATTGTTTTCATACACATACTCACACAAATTAGTTTTCATCCATTAGCATTTGTATGAAATATATTCCTTTTCATTTTGGGGGAGATGGGGTTAGGTCACACCCAGCAATGCTCAGGGGTTACTCCTGTCTCTGTATTCAGGAATCAATCCAGGCAGTGCTCAGGGAACCAGATGGGATATTGGGGATTGAATGCAGGTTGGCCACATGCTATCTGCTATTGCTCCAGCCCTAATTTCCCACAACTTTTGAGAAATAACTTGAATTGGAATTCAAGTCTCCTCATTCATAAATCAGTTTTCTTTGTCTTCTTATATCTTAGTTGTTTAGAATCTTTGTTCTGACACATAGAACTTTGTCTAGGCTGGAATGCCTAGATTTTGTGAAAGAACGTTTTTTATGTTAAAGAGATCATACAACCAGTAAGGCACTTGTGTGCAGCTGACCTGGATTCAATCCTCAGCACCATATATGGTGCCATGAGTCTTTCCAGACACAATTTATGAGTATAGAGTTAAGAATAAGTTCAGAGCACATCTGGATGTGACTATCAAACAAAAGATCTTTAACGTGAATTGTGCTTTGTGTGAGTTTCAGTTAATGCAATTGCTGTCATAATTTGTACTAAGAAATAAGATATATCTGATTTTTTTGAAAGTTCTGTTCTAAAATATGCCTCATTAATGTCTTACAGGGAACCCCTAAGTCTTCCTTCTTGACAGAGGAGAAGAGAGCTAGACTGAAGACCAATCCCGTGAAGGTTCACTTTGCTGAAGAAGTGCTCATCAGTGGGCACAGCCAGGTATGCCATTAGTCAGGGGATCACAGTTGTTCATGAAGCTGGCCAGCTGCCTCCTGACACATATGTAGCTTCCTGAGACTTATCCTGAAGCATGGAGAGATGCATGAGGTTTTGCTATTCAGAGGCATGCAGTGGTTGTACTAGAGGCTCTGCATGCCCTCAGCAAGATATCTGTATGCCACGGATAGAGCAGATGGATCCAGGGAGAGCTGTACTGGGTCTAGCACTCTATTATTCTATGATTCTCATCTCCCCTAAAATGTCAACAAATTCTTACGATTCATTTCTCATTTTGAATTTTTGACTTCAATATTTCTTTTTTTGTTTGTTTGTTTGGGCCACACTCGTTTGATGCTCAGGGATTACTCCTGACTAAGTGCTCAGAAATTGCCCCTGGCTTTGGGGGGACCATATGGGACGCTGGTGGATCAAACCAAGGTCCTTCCTTGGCTAGCACATGCAGGGCAGACATCTTACCTCTAACGCCACCTCTCCGGCCCCTAACTTCAATATTTCTTGTAAAGATCATCTATTTTTTGTTTGTTTGGTTTGTTTTTTTTGGGGGTCACACCCAGCAGTGCTCTATGCTCAGAAATCGCTCCCGGCAAGCTCAGGGGACCATATGGGATGCCGGGATGCTGGGATTTGATCTACCAACCTTCTGCATGAGAGGCAAACGCCTTACCTCCATGCTATCTCTCCGGCTAAAGATAATCTATTGATAGTAGTGATGATCGTATTGATTTTCTTTTCTGTTTTATTTTTGTTTGTTTGTTTTTGTTTTGTTTTTTGTTTTGGTTTTTTTTGTTTTTTGGGCCACACCCGACGACGCTCAGGGGTTACTCCTGGCCATTCGCTCAGAAGTCGCTCCTGGCAGGCACGGGGGATCATATGGGGAACCGGGGATCGAACCGCAGTCCGACCTAGGTTAGCGCAGGCACCTTATCTCCAGCGCCACCGCCCGGCCCTTTTGTTTGTTTTTAGGCCATATCTAGCAGTGCTCAGGGGTTACTTCTGGCTTGGAGTGACTCAAAAGTCACACCTTAGCATCAAGTCAAGCTAGAACAGGTCAGTGTGCTAGTAGAAAATATGGGCTTTGCAGAGGTAAGACAGATCACTTAAATCTCAAGCTGAAATGGTCTTGAATCCCCATGACCCATATCTATGCTGAAAAGAGCGGATAAGGACACTTTTGATTCGACCCAGCTGCAAAATAGATCCAAATTGGAGTGGAGTTAGCCAGTCCAGAGGTATGGGTTTCCAGAAAATCTCTCTTGTCTTAGAAAGACTTTAAGGTGGGGCTGGAGAGATAGCACAGTGGTAAGGCATTTGCCTTATATGCGGAAGGTTGCTGGTTCAAATCCTGGCATCCCACATGGTCCCCCGAGCCTGCTGGGGGTGATTTCTTTTTTTTGTTTTTGTTTTTTTTTTTGTTTTTGGGTCACACCCAGCAGTGCTCAGGGGTTACTCGCTCCTGGCAGGCACAGGGGACCATATGGGGCACCGGGATTCGAACCGATGACCTTTTGCATGAAAGGCAAACGCCTTACCTCCATGCTATCTCCCGGGCCCCGCTGGGGGTGATTTCTGAGCATAGAGCCAGGAATAACCCCTGAGCATTGCCGGGTGTGA
>PVKC010052893.1:0-10206 GCA_004027635.1 Crocidura indochinensis
CTTTCATTGTCCCAAAACATTGCATTGGTGATCCTGGTGATTGCTGGCATTGCATGACCATCAGCATCATATTCTTGAGCCCTAGAAATGAACTTCCAGATAGGATAGCTGAATATTGCAGGGGGAAGCCTTAATGTCCACAGAGCTCTGCTTGGACTCCCCCTTCAAAATGAAACAGCAGAAATTAAATCAGGATACCAAAGAATTTTGATAGAATATTTTGGAACTAACAGGAATTCTGGCAAAATAAATTCCCAAACAGTTGAGAACAAGCAGCAAGAATGAAAGTCAGTTTGGGAAGAACAGCAGGTTACAAGAAGAGCACTACTGTAAATGGTCACTTAACCACTTCCTTCAATAAAATAATCTTTGTTACTGCTTCTTCATCTTGCCTTCAAAATCCAGTTCTAGTGAGAGCATTCTACTGGTGAAGCCTGGTTTTATTAATGTGTGACAAGGTGCCAGAGAGGAAGAGTGACTTCAAAATCTATGAAAGAATTAGAACCTTAATTTCTCCCAAGATTCACATCATGGCAAATGTTCTCAGAATAGAAAGATTGTTTAAGTATTTGGCAGTCAAAATAATGACATTTGTATATAAATATAATCAAGTTTATAAGTTTATTCCGAAACCTTAGAAACAGATGTATTGAAGAGTTAATCAATTTTCATACAGTACAGTATTAAGATCTATATATCACATATTAAATCATACAGTGAGTGAATGTGAAGCAGTATCCTATAATATAACACATTCATTGGTATTTATGACCTAAATATACTATTATTAACACAAAGTTGAATTAAAATGAGAGTTTCATAAAATATGTTATATTTTATTATGAAACAAATTCAGGTATGATACTATTCTTCTTAATCCTAGCTTTGTTCTCAGGGTTCATGCCTGGTGGGGTTCAGAAGACTATTGGGGCTGTAACCTGGATTAGCTGAATGCAAGCACATGCCCTACCAAATGTACTCTTGGCCCTGTCTGAACATACTAATTTTAACAAATTATATTTTCTTCTGTATTTATGCTTTGTTGATTTAAGAATTACAAAATCAAAATATTCAGCCTATTTTTGCAGCACCTCAACTTTTCTTGAAAATGGAAAATGTGATCATTTAAAAAAGCATCAAGGATAAACTGAAAAAACAAATCATTTAAACCCAATAGAGCGTAAGATAAAGAGAGCTTGAGTGGGTGAACAGAATTGTGATGATGGACATGTTTATCAAAGAGAATGGCATGATTAAAAGCCTCTGGATGGAAAATTAAGTAATCATGTGAAAAATAGCTAAGGTAAAGTTTCAGGATCTGTGAAGAAAGAGCAGGAATTACTTTGGAAAACACAAAAGAAATCAGTCAGATAAAGAGGTTGATTTTATTCTAAGCCAATGGAGAACCATTATAGCTACTTAAATTTAGAATTATGAGATCATTACTATGCTCTTGGAAGACGACTATATTAGGTCATAAGATGGCCATATTAGGTCAGTTTCAAATAATCTATATAATCAGTTTTATTAAATGACATCAGGGTGTTTAATTTATACAGCTGCAATCCATTTCATCTTATCCTTATCTCAGAAAAATAAACAATTGTTCAACACCCCAAGTCAATATTCCCATAGTTGTAGAATATTGCTTTTCAGTGTCACTGAATAGTATTGAAGAACTGACAGAAAGTTTTTGTTTCTGTTCTTTGTTTTGTTGTTTTATTTGGGGCCACACCCAGCAGTGCTTATGTGGTCTTGGAGGGCCAGAGGACCATATGAGTTCAGGGATAGAACTTAGGTAAGTCTCATGCAAGGCAAATGCCCTACCCATTGTATTACCACTCTGGCACACCAAAAAAGTTAACTAGGTTCCTTTGAGTAACTAGATAAACTGCAATTATACAACCTAATGCAAAATGCTTGACATAAATATTAATACTTACCTCTTTAGATATTGTCAATTTCATGAACGTTTTTAGTATTTTAAATGCTAATCAGAACAATTAAAACAATGAAATTAATCACAGTTTTTTTATACTGAGATAGATATCAACTCCAACCATGATATCTTAACTATTTATTGGGAAGACTTTACCCTACACAACTTCTGTAGCTGATACTAATGTTTGGGGTATACTATTTCCTGCCTCTGCACCAGGAAACTGTTTTCTCTCCCTTCCTCCCCAATACCAATATTCCATTTTCATTTCATTTATTGGATCAAAAACAGAACTTTGATCTTTGGATCCTCTTTCTTTTTAGTAGCTTCATTTCAAAGTATATCTAGTCACACAACTACCACAGAGCTCAGAGGGGCTGTACATCAAAGACCATTAGCTTCTCCAGCTGATTAGCAGCCAAAAGCACAAAATAAAATCTTCTCAGCATTTCTGGTGATATTAGCCTATTACTTCCCACTAAGTGTAAGCTATAAAAGCAGCCTTCACTGTCTCTACCCTCCCGACAATCTGTTACCTGCAATCTCTGCCATACCACATATTGACCATTATGGTGAGATTCAGCAACATAATACTTTTGCTTTGTGGGATATAATGGTTCCAAGAATTAAGATCCTTAAGAACAAATTATTTTAAAAGTATTCATTTTACACATTTCACTGATAGCACTTATCTACTATGCAATATATTCTTTTCAATTTCATGATCCCTTCTACAAACAACTCACACTCCAACATTGCTCCACCCTTGCTTGAAAAAAAAAGTTGACTCATTATTCTTGAAATTTCCTGGATGTAGTAGAATATCAGATTTTACATTTGTCTGGTTACATAACTGAATGAGAGCATGACTCAGTCCAACTGTTTCCAACCTTGAGTATCCATTGGCATGTGGCATGGAAAGCAAGACTATGCATGTACCTTTCTGCTGACAAAGTCCCAATGCATTAGTCATAACTGCATTCCCATTCTCACATTGTAGAAAGCCAATCAGCATTACAGGACTGAGAGTGACACATACTCTTCTGCTTTTCTTTTCATTCCACTAAGTATATTTTGTTAACAAATTGCCCCATGACTTGACTTCAAATAAATCGATCCCTTTGACATCCAGTGATAGGGGATTCTCTTTCATTCTGTGCTCTTTGACTTGGGCAGGGAGGTCTACCCTTGCTATCCACTACCTATGAATACCTGTATTCTTTTGTCTCGGAAAATCATATTTCCAACACATATACATCTCTGGAAAATTCACCCATTCCTTTGCCTTCTTGTTACTCAATATTTTGAGGGAATGTTCGATTAATTTTCTTCTCATAACTTCAACACAAGTTGGGTTCTCTTCCATTAATTGATCCATCAGTTAACAACTTTACTTTCCTTTTTGGTAGGACAGAAACATAGGAGTCAGCTGTTACCTCTCCTCTCTACTCACTATTGTATTCTATCTTTCTCCAAGGTCTGCCAGCAAAATATGTCCTAAATCTGTCCATATGTCTACCTTTCTACAACTTTCTTTCTAGTCATCTCTATCATCCTCTCTCACCAGCATTACTTTTATTTATTTTCCACACAGCAGGCATAGAATAAATTATTAATAGTGCCCAAGGAGGTGCTCAACTCAGCAGTTCTCTAACCCCTAGTAAAGCAGAAAGTCAGAGGATATTGACTAGAAGTCAATTGCTGGAATTGTAGAAGAGATGTTTATCATAAGCACACTATTATGAAACACACATACACACCTCTCTGTGAACAGTTTACAGTAGATAGAATGTCAACGGAGACTAGTTGGGGAACTGTGAAGACTGTATTCACTTTCCAGGAAGAAGTTAGTTTAGATTCATGGTTATAATGAAAATCCTGAAGCTGCTTTCTTTGGGGATGCTACTTCAAAGCTCAGCATCTTAATAAACATTGGTTTGAGAAGTTTAACAAGTTGTTGTTCTGCCTGGACATTTCTCCCAATAAATATTTTTTGTTTTGGATCACATCTTGGTGATACTCAGGGGATGCCCATGGCTCTGCACTCAGTAATAACTCCTGGAAGTGTTTGGGGGGACCATATGATATGATGGTAAAAAACTGGGTTGGGTCCATGCAAGACAAACATCTTATCTACTGTTCTAACTCTCAAAGAAAATTTTGTTTCTGTATTTTCTCTGTAAATTTTATTCTTACTTCTTTTATGTCTCTGTTAAGAAAAGATATTATGGGGCCCAGGAGATAGCATAGAGGTAAGGCGTTTGCCTTTCATGCAAAAGGTCATCGGTTCGAATCCCGGTGCCCCATATGGTCCCCTGTGCCTGCCAGGAGCAATTTCTGAGCATGGAGCCAGGAGTAACCCTGAGCACTGCCGGGTGTGACCCAAAAATCAAAAAAAAAAAAAACAAGAAAAGATATTACCAGTGAGAACATCTTTAACTTTTGCTTTAACTTTTGCTTTCCATAATTATGATTCCCCTTATTAGGTATTTATTGCTGATAGAAATTCTCTTTTTCTCTCTCTCTCATGCACACACTTTCTCTCCACACCCTTGTAGGCACTCAATAAATACTTGTTACATGAAAAATGATAAGTTGAATTAATCCAGTGATTTAGTCTCTAAAGAAAAGTCTATTAATTACTAATACATTCTAAGAAAGAAAGCCTTACATAGTTGAGCAGCACCAATCTGATTGGATAAAATCCAGGGACTCTGACAATCTCTGCCAACACCCACTCAGAAGCTCCTTTGGCCCATCCATCTGCTTGATGTTTCTATTCATGTATTTGCCTTTCGGCTTTGTTTTCAGACCCATCTAAACGTTTTTTACTTCCAAGGGAAAAAGCATAATCTCAGGAGCTGCTGCATATTTAGCCTTTTTCCAGTTCAGTCCTATTTCTTTTCATGCGTATTTTGAACCAAGGCCTTACCATCCAAATCCTTATCTTTATAGCCAGAGTGCCATATTAACCACACTGGTGATGGTAAATAGGTTCAGATCTTGTAGAATCTGAGCTAAGTACCTGTCTCATGCTGGAACTATATGTACAACACAGTTATGTGTGGGCAGTACAATGGTAGAAATTAGTTTACAAGTCACTTTTAAGAGCTGTTTGAGAAATGATTCTTATGTAAGTTACATCAAATTGTAAGCTACAGACATTGCTGATTTTCACTAAATTAAAGAACAAAAACACTTAGCTAAAGATTTTAGATTTTAAAAATAGAAATATATACGTATTTATACTATCACCAAAATAAAGCACTAATTATTATACTGAGATTATCATGGGCAATTTTTCTTGTGAAGGTTTTTTTATTTTTTTTTCAGAAATATGACTAAAATCAGTTTGTCAGAGAGAGTAACTAGAAATGCAACTATTGTTCAATGGTTTGGTAGTCATGGAAGGTCAAGGAAATTTAGAATAGATCACAATCCAGAATTTCTGCCTTTTAGTTTCTTCAGGGTGATTATCCAACAGACCATATTAATGTAAAAGACACAAAAAGGAAAAATCTCAGTTGATTTGACTTTGAATAGTAGGTGTATTGTAAATATTTTAATGATCAATCTCAGTATAACAATTTGGTTACTTGGGCAGTTAGCAGGCAGGTACCAGTGAAATTAAAATAACTATAGTATGCATGACAATCTTGCACAGTCTGGAGTTGTTGCCATCAAAATTTTAATAATGTACTTCTTGGGGTGACACTGGCCTGAAGGTTTTTTAAGATCCCTTCTATCTCTGACTTTCAATGATGTGGTGATAACTTCCTTTCTTTTTTTTTTTTGTTTGTTTTTGTTTTGGGGCCACACCCGGTGGTGCTCAGGGGTTATGCCTGGCTGTCTGCTTAGAAATAGCTCCTGGCAAGCACGGGGACCATATGGGACACCGGGATTTGAGCCAACCACCTTTGGTCCTGGATCGGCTGCTTGCAAGGCAAACGCTGCTGTGCTATCTCTCCAGACCCGATAACCTCCTTTCTTAGATTCACTACATTAATATGTAAACTGCTAACACTTGTAACTAATAAGATCACTATTCAAGTGATTTTTCTTTGAGATGAATATGGAATTCTAACTTTGTGTAGAACCAGTAAATTGTCTAAAAATAGATACTAAACATGATGAAAATAGCATAAAGGGTAAATGAGTAAAGAAAAA
This sequence comes from Crocidura indochinensis, assembly GCA_004027635.1. Taxonomy (NCBI): domain Eukaryota; kingdom Metazoa; phylum Chordata; class Mammalia; order Eulipotyphla; family Soricidae; genus Crocidura; species Crocidura indochinensis. Next base: position 6,107 of record PVKC010052893.1, read on the forward strand.
AATGGACATATACAATTTAAAAGTTTTATATATTTTTATGTCTCCCTTTTTTGTGGATTTCAACTAGCAGCACTCAAAGGTTACTCTTGGCTGTGCACTTAGGAATCACTCCTGGCAGGCTCAGGGACCATATGAGATGCCTGGGAAAAAACCCAGATCAGCTGCGTGCAAGGCAAACACCCTCCCCCACTGTGCCCCGTGATGTACTAAAATACAAATTCTAGCTAGATGTGAACATAAACAAAATATACTATAATATCTAGAGCAAATGCTAAACAAAATAAAAAAGATAGAATTAATTACAAAGCTTAAGTAAATTTGTAGAAATAAATATTTAATTTATTCAATACTGGGAAGAAATAAAAGACTCAGAATAAATAATAGCAGAACCATCATAAAATAGTTACTGTGAATAGTAATGTAATGAATATAGGATCACAAGAGTCTTCTCAATAGCATTTTTGGGTACTTGGGTTAGATTACTGGGTCACATGAAAAGCTCGATTTTGGCAAAATGTCTATATTGCTTTCCAAAACAGTTGAAACAACTAACATTCCCACCATTAGTGGATGAGGTTCCCTTACCTCCACAGCCAGGCCAACAATTGCTGTTTCATATTTTTAATGTTATTTTTATTGATTGGTTTTTGGGCCACACCCAGCAGAGCTCAGGAGTGACTTCTGGCTTTGCACTCAAATCACCCTGGCAGGCTGGGGGACCATATGCTATGGCCACATGCAAGGTAAACGCCCCACTGTTGTGCTATCTCTCTGACACTTGTTGTTTTAAATCTTTTTGATGTGTGCTGAACTCACTGGTGTGAGATAATATTTAAATGCTGTTTTTGTATTTCTCTGATCATTAGTGATGCATAGCACTTCCTAATATATATATTGACCACTTGTGTGTCTTCGTTGCAGTCTTATTCACAGTAGTTGAATTCTGGAAACAATGCAAGTACACAAAAGCAGAGAACTGGATAAAGAAACTGTAGTGAATATGCACACTGGAATACTATTCATCTAAAAGAAAATAAGAAATAATGTAATTTGTCACAATATAGATGGAACTCGAGAGGACCGTGATGTGACAAATCAACCAGAAAGAAAGGGAAAGATAACAGAATTATCTATCTCATATATGGAATGTAAAGATAGATAGCATGGGAATAAGAAATGGTCCAATGCAGCTAAATTGATGAACTACTCTACAGAATGGAGCTTCCTGTGGCAGTGAGAAATGAGTGGACAAAGGGGTTGAGGCAGAGAAGAAATTGAGATGATAAAACTGAGAGAGTTGTGGAAGCAACACTCTGGTGGGGATTATGGGGTTACCATATTGTGGGAAAGAACCCCTTTTATTACTACTATTATAAAATTATAAATCGTGGAGAATGTAAGAATTTTGTAAATTTAAATTACTTTATTAAAATATATACATAAAGTATATATAAAGTACATGTATAACATCATTGACATAGTTGATCATAATACATTTGTTTTCAGGTAATTGGGAGCAAAATTATTTAAAAAAGAAAAATAATGAAAAGAAAGCTATAAAACAAACAAAGGGATAAAAGAGCACAGCAACAAACACATTTGGAAAATAATAGTATCTACAATGAAATCATTAAGTTACTGTCAGAAGGTCTTTTAGCCAGTTCACCATAGTCTTACTTCATTTTTGTAAATACTTGGTGGCTTTAGATATTAGTTGGTGTCTAAATTGATGTGTTCCTATGAGGATAACAATATTAAACAAAAATTGAGTTGAACAGGAATTCCAAGCACTATTATTAATACCTTTGGTATACTTTGGTGGGGCATGTTTTCTGCTGCAGTGGCTTCCAGAAATATGAGAAGGAATGATAAGGGGTGCACACACTCACCCCAAAGAAAGACCTGATATGATCAGCCCAAATACTGACAGGTCTAGAGTTTTGGTCAGATTGGTGCCTCTGCAGAGATATGTAGAGAAGGTATGAAGCAGGGCTATTGACAAAATGGTGATTATGGGTGATGGGTGCAGCAGACATGGCTTCAGCAGGGCAGGGAATTCACTTGCTTTTTTTTTTTTCCCTGATTCCCATTTTCAGCTGCAGGGCAGTGTAACCATGATCTTTCACAGCATGGTTTACATTTCTGTTGAAAACAGAGTGAGTCTACGGGGTTGGCTGGGTGCAAACATGGTGACTGCATTTGTGGGTGTGGTTTCAGCTCCCTAAAATAAAAATTTATTAGAATAAAAAGAATAGTAAAATGGTAGTGCAATATCTAATTATTTTAAATATTATACTAAGTGTTGATATATAGAAACACTACACTCAAATATGGGATAGGTCACACCTAAGCCCCAAATATGGGTGATTGACTAGAGATAATATTCAAATGCATTCATAGTGAATTTGAAAAACTACAACTTTAGGTAGCATTAAAAACTAATAAAATATAGGATGATGTAACTAACAGTGATGTAAACTGGCTATGGAGAATCTTTCTCTTGAGTGCCTTGGGAAAGTCTCTATGTTTTCTCTATTCATATGTTTTATATGAACTGAGACTTGAATGAAGAAAATATATGAGCTATATGTGAATTCTTTTAAGACAAGAAGCTTGGACTGGTTCTTATATATTAGTCAGTGTTAAGTATTCCAAGGTACTGATTTAAATTATAATGTGGGATCACCAGTCAACTATTCTTTTTCAGGAGATTTGAGTTGAGGCTCCAGATATGTGTTTTAGCAAGTCTCCATGCCCACCCCAAAATATTTCTGATTTTGATGGGCAGTGAAACACTAATTGAAAATCACAGATTCAGTGGTACTTCTACTTTTGTGTAGTATATATTTTAATACTAAAGCCCAAGATGGACTGAGAAATTCAAAGCTTTGGACCTACAGAAAAGTTTCCTAGACTATCATATCTTAGAGATCTGGGAAACAACGGAATAAACAGCCCAGGCAGAATGATGTAGGTGTGCTAATCAAGACTAGGAGATCAGCTAAGGTTTAATGTGTGGGCTCCAGCTCTAGTCAGACAATGTTCCAATTAGCTGGGATCAGTAAATTAGTGAGCTCTGGAAGAACTGAAGTTTGGTCCTTAGCAGGCTGTTCTCTCTCTAGTTCCATACTTCCTGCTGTGTGGGCATGATGATCTCATAGGTGTTGATTGACCACAGGAAGACTTGATCCGTCCTGTCTCTAAAAGTGAAAAGGTTTGAAATATGTTTTACCTCTCACATTGCTTTATCTCACCAGTGGAAATATCTAAATGTTAACTGAGGGAAAAGAGTAGGGAGGAGATGCGATCCACTTTTTATTTCCAGCCCAGATGATGATAATGAGCTTCACCACATTCTAATTACTGATTTCTGCCTGGAGGAACATCTTGGCTTTTCCAATTAACAGTAATTTAATATGTTATTGCTTATCCTTTGTTTTTTTTCTTTGAGCTCATCCAATTACTGCATGGTGCTTTTTGTTTTTTTTTAGCCCTTGGTAGTAGTTTTATTATTTTTCTTAGGAGATTTTTTTCTTAGCTCTTGTCCTAATTATAAAATATGTCCAGTTATATTTAAAATAATAATTAAATGTTGTGTGTTAGTGGCATGTATTAGAGTGTAGAGAAAGAAGCATCTCAATGTTATTTGTGGGCATGATGTGAGTTAAGAAATATTGTTATCAAACTTTTTTTAAACTATCTACTTTAGTCTACTTAAACTACTATTGGTTCAAGATGTGTGCGATTTAAACTAAATTACAGAGTCTTTGAAAATCAGTGGTTTCATAAGCAAGCCCTTTTCTGATTGAATCAACAATCAGTGTGGGAGCCATTTTTGCAGTTTTCTGATTTTCACATAAGGCAGTATGTAAGCCATCAGAGAAATTGAAAATCTTTCCGAGAGAAATCAACCACTGAGATACAGGTTCCCAAGATACACATGCCACCTATTTTTATTATTATAGTAACTATCTACAGACATTGTGATTAGTGTTTACCTAATGAGTTTGTGATATATATCTCACTTATTATAGTGTTTCTGTATTTTATAGTTACCAAATGCAATTGTAATCTTCATTTTTTGTTTTTGGGTTATGATG
>PVKC010052894.1:0-10206 GCA_004027635.1 Crocidura indochinensis
TGTATCGTAATTCATACTTAACTGATGAAGATACTCATTTAATTTAGCTATTCAAATAAATGATAGTGAAAAACTTCCCAAAACCGTGATAGAAACTAAATTACAAAAGTTAATGAAGCAAAACATTTGTGGTACATGCAAAGAGACATACCTTAAGAGACATTTATAATGGAAATTTTAGGAGTTCAAAAAAGAAAGTAAGAATATGAAAAGTGACTAGAATTTACAAAGTCATTCCTATCAGGTTTTTAATCAGAATTTTTAAAAGATACTTTCTATAGATCAGGAGAAAAATCCAATGATATATCCAAAATAGTAAATGGGAAAAACTGCCAATCAAATATTTCATAGTGGTCTTTCAGATATAGAGAAATAAAGGCATGCATAGACAAAAGTTCAAGGATCTAGTCAATGCTAGAATTCCTACTCAAGTTAATTGAATATAAAGTCTCTCCTATTTATTTTTATTGACTGATTGATTGATTGATTGGCTTTAGGGCCATACACACTAGTGCTCAGGGATTATTCCTGGCTCTACACTCAAAAATCGCTCCTGGCAGGCTGGGGGACCACATGGGATGCTGGAAATTGAACTGAGTCCCTCCTGGGTCAGCTGTATTCAAGGCAACTCTCCTACCACTGTGCAATCTTTCTGGCCCCAAATATCTTCTATTTAAACAAATAAAAAAGTTTGCAAAATATTGAACAAGGAAATATAGAAATGGAATCGGAATTCTAAAGCCATAATGACAAATATAAGCATTTAATAAAACAGTAATCAACTTTAATATAAATAGTCTAAACTTGCCTATCAGGAAATACAATGTCCAAACATTAAAATACAAACTCCAACAGTAAACCGTTTGCAAGATATTTAGGTTATAAAGGCAGACATATTTAGTATAAAAAGATAGTAACTCATACTCAGCCAAATAAGAATTCCAGAAGAAATAACCATTATCTTCAGTAAAAGAGCTTTTAACCTCCCCCCAAAGAGATGAAAATGGAAATTGTATAACATTAAACAAAAGAACATGTATCAATTATAAATATAAACATATACACAAGACAAAATTTGTAGGGTTCTGACACCACGTTGGGCACCATATGGAGGATTCTGGTGCCCGGTCCCCCAACTGGGCTGATTCAAGGGTGGGTAAGGGTCTCGTCCAGCCCGTGGCCTCCAGGCTGGACTCAGGAAAGAGAAAGAAGACTGTGAGCCACAGACCACTCACAGGGAAGCATTGGTAGAGCAATGGACTTCGTTTATTGAAGGTAGGGACAAGGCTTTTAAGGGTAAACTTTAGGTGGGAAACAGAATGTGGTAATACAGTTTAGACATTACAGCAGCAAGATGGTATGGAGAGACAACAGTCACAAGGTACATGGCAGCATTGATTTGGATGGTATGCAAAGATAGCAGTTAAAATACCCATGACATCAGTAAATCAGGAAGCATATAAAGATAGCATAGTAATACTCATGGCATCATTAAATCAGGAAGTATGTAAAGATAGCCGTTGCAATGTTTGTGGCACTATTACCTAGACATGTTGTTTGACCTGGATGACTTTCTCCTGCACTCAAAATAGCAGGGACACAGGTCTCTAAACAGAAACTTTCTTTTATATTCAAGGCCAGCTTGCAGAAATCTCTTTTATTTCCCGGCCTCTCTCCCCACAAAAATTACTGAAATGTATAAAGCAAATCTTAACAGTTCTTTCAGAATAGTGACTATAGCATAACAGTAGAAAAGTATTACACTCCCACTTTCAGAAAAATAGCTTAAGAAACAAAGACTTTAAATAACAAACTAGATGAGAAAGATTGATATTTATATTGAATGCTGTCTTTCTAAAACACTAGAATATACATTCTTTTAATGTATTCATTAAATTCTCTAGACTAGACCATGTTAGGTCACAAATTATCTCAGAAAATGTATAAAGATTGAAAGCCTATAAATTATATTATCTAATATAATCATGTGTGAAACTAGAAATCAGCCAAGTGAAAGGGAAAATAAAAATTGGGGAATAAAGTATATGTTACTAAACAAAATATTGGTTAAATGAGGAGTTAAAAGTTGAAATCAAGAAATAACTGGAGATGAATTAAATGACAAGATATAAAGGAATTTTTTTGATGCAGAAAAATTAAAAGAAAGTCTTACCCACCTAATTCTTACTCATCCAGTATGGATCCAATTAGATATTAGTTTTTCATAGCCATTTAATCTGATAATATGAATTGGTTGATTATCTCTTTACTCCAATTTCATTATGAAATCTCCAATGCATTGTTAGCTTTTTAGTATTTTCAACTACTCTCAAGGAAGTCATGCAGCCCATTATTCTCTTTATTGTAAGTTTTCTTTTTCTCAGAATAGTGCCCAACTCAATATGTACTTGTTAAATATCAAACTAATAAATTGGTTGAATAACAACTACTTATTTGCTCAACATGGACTTATAGCAGAGCATATATCTTAATAATACCCTAGCTTTAGTGCTCCATTAAATGAGTTACCCCAAACTCAGTGAGGGAGGATCCAAGAATCAGGATCAGGCTTTCACTTTCAAACCCCACTCTCTGAAACAATGTAAGATGCAATCTGAATTTTCTGAAATATTCCAAATAAATTATTGTTGGAGAACATATAGCATAGAAATTCAATGGAGGCATGACTCAGGTTTTCAAAGGAACACACAAAGGATTGTTCCCCAAATCTCAAGAATTAGAATCAGCTTCGTGATATAAGTATATGAAAGAAAAGAATGATTAAGTGTGTAATAGTTTAGAAAGAATATTCCTGCCTACATTTTATGCTTCAAATATATAGTAGAATCATCTTAAGCAAACCACCAAACAAGGTAAAATAGTTCAAATTCTATAAAGAAATTGCCCTTTGATACTGTTTTCTGCAACATTCTTATCTCCAACGAAAATAAAACAGATTGAGCTTCTAAAGCACAAAGGAAAATAACAAGCTAATAAAGCAGTTCATCTTAATGGTGAGATAAAAATGATTAATTGATACTATTTAGCTTTTTTGCCTAATGATATAATGTTCCTAAAGGAAAGAATATTTGGATAACTATTATAGGATCTCTTGAGAAACTTAAAAATAGCTGAAAATAATATTGCTTTGATTTTTTATTCTGATATAATCATAGATACATACATTCCCTATGAAAAACTAAAACCCATAGAATTTAGGTTTTAATCTCTGACACCCAGAATGAAATTTAATTAACCGTAGCATACAATAGAAACAACAATTTTGGGGGTTTTTTTGTTTGTTTGTTTGGTTGGTTGATTGGTTGGTTGGTTTTGGGGTCACACCCGGCGGTGCTTAGGGGTTACTCCTGGCTATCTGCTCAGAAATAGCTCCTGGCAGTCATGGGGGACCATATGGGATGCTGGGATTCGAACCAACCACCTTAGATCCTGGATCGGCTGCTTGCAAAGCAAACACCGCTGTGCTATCTCTCCGGTTCAACAATTGTAATGAACACATGTTTTGGAATTAGAAAACTCTAGGATTACATCTGAAGTTTCTTGCTTAATACTCAAGTGGCTCAATAATCTCTGTCTTCTTAAATCTAAAATGAAGATACATAAAAAATAGTTTGGAGAGAATATAAAATAATATGTATGCTATAATGAAGAAAAGACTCTGTACTGGATGAAACGTTTATGTTTTCAACATTTGCTTTTCTTGCCTTAGCCAGAGCTGAAGAAAGTTTTCTTTAATTGTCCAAATGGACAAATGTCCAAGCTGTTGAAATGACTTCTTTGTCACATGGACAAATATACTGATTTGGAAGAGGTGCAAGGAAGCTAATTTGCTCCTGAGATGTTTTTCCACAGAGAATAAGAGAAAAGCCACCTTATGCAAGGGACAGTCATCAGAAGATATTTGAATTAGGTCTCTAAAGAAGGAGAAGGAGATGGGAGTCTACTTGCTGATACCCAAAAGCATCCCTAAATTTAATCACAAAGAGTAGAAATGATGATTGGAAAAGCCGTAAGGAGACAGTCCAGAAGGTTCAAACTGGCAGATTTTTTTCATTTTTCTACAGCGAGGAGCTGTTTTCTTCTAAGATCAACTAGCTGTTCTATTAAGTTTGGAATAGGAAAGTAAAAATTTATTCTAGACATGAACTGGACAAAATCATATCTATCTTGTCGAGTGACATCACCCGCTAACCTTTATTCTGCTTCATATCACGCTTGCTATAGTTAGTCTTTCTCTTGACCAAGATGGCCTTCATGTTTGCCTCAGCTTGTCTGAATTTTAGATTAGTTTCTTTTTGGCATTGCCTTTTGACTTCTCTTTTCTTAAATCTTCCACATGGAAGAACTAACCATTGTAAATTCTTCTGCCTTCTCTGTGATAAATAAATCTCCCAATCTCTGGCTACTTTTACAGCACAGAAATGTCTTCCTCAAGGAACTATTATACACCTCTTTGATGTGAAATCAGCAGAACAGATGAGACCTATCCCCTGCCCTTTGGGAAGGAACCCACCTCGCATCTGGAAGTAGTTGCCATGGTCTGTTCACCTCTAAGAGCCTCTGTTTCCAGTCGCTTTTCCCATTGCCGGCAATATAGCATTCCAACACTATACCCTCCACCAAAGTGTCCATTGCAGTAGACTTTCCTTGCAACCCTTCCTGCATATCTTCCCACCATAGATTAATTCTACTGACCAAGTTACAGATTTTGTTATTTGGTCATTTGTTATTCCCTTACTTTACTTATTTTTACCCCACAATTGACAGAGGTCATTCTGTATCTGCCCCTCTCCTTTTGACTGCTTTCATTTGGCATGATGCCCTCAAATCCATCCATATAGCCCCCCAATCCCAGCCAGGATGACCCTGACTTCAGAGTCAGAAGTAAACCCTATGCACTGTGAGGTCTAACTCAAACCTTCCCTTCCTCACAAAGAAAAGACTTTATCCAGTAGATGTGAACATTCTAGAATAGTATTGAAAAGCAAAGATGCCCACTAAACAAATTTGAACTGGTAGCTTGAATAACAATAAACACATAGACTCTTGCAATAGGAACAATAATACTAAGCAGAAAATCAACTTAAAACAAAAATGGAGCCTTTTTAATTAAAGGAAGGAATTCAGATTTCCAGAGCAGTAAGAAATCTATTAAGGCAATTGATACTCAAAAAAAAAAAAAAAGAATCTCATAAAAATAAATTAAGTTGAGGTCAGAGCCCTGACGCCGGGGTAGGGTGTTTGCCTTGCACCTGGCTGACATAGGACAGACAGCGGTTCTATCCCCCGGCTCCCAGATGGTCCCCTGAGCCAGGATTGATGATAGCCAGGAGTAACCCCTGAGTGTCACGGGGTATGGTCCAACACCCCCCACAAGTTAACTTATGGGGCCATAGTTCATTGGGAGGACGTTTGCCCTACACACGGCTGACCCAGGATGGACCAAGATTGGATACCCGGTGTCCCATATGGTCCCCCAAGCCAGGAGCGATTTCTGAGTGCATAGCCAAAAGTAAACCCTGAGAATCACCAGGTGTGGTGCAAAAAAAAAGAAAAAAAGAAAAGTTAGTACAAGATAAATAAAGAATTAAAATAAATTTCACTTTTATCATCAAGACACATTCATACAGGGGCACACATTTTTAATAAGCTTTTTGTAAAAAACCATGAATAATTAGTGGACTTAAAGTGATGGAGAACATCCTTGGTAGTACAGTATGCATAGATTGTCTGAGGACTTAAGTAAAATATACCTATTTATATTTCTTTTTTTTCCCTCTACCATCATTATCATTATTTACTTCTCCTCTTAGTGATCTTTGTCCAGAGTTCATTGATGTGTCTCTGAATATGGTTTCTTTCTGTGACAGCAAAAAATTTCTTGATTGAGTAGAAATTTTTCACAAATAATCTCTATAATGTTTTGAAAAAGAATTGCTAACTGAATAAGTTGGGTTTTACAAAATAAACAATAAATATATAGCAAGAAAGAAAAGATTAGCCAAGTCATCCAATACATGCTTACAAATTATTAAATAAAACAACTACTTATGAGGATATACTTGCTCATATTTGATACAAAACACACACACACACACACAATCTAATAGAGTTCCACCACCCTGTAAATCTCCCTACATTTTCCCAGTTGCAATTGGAGAACCTGAGGCCAAAGGGGTGGTGCAGCAGTAGGGCATTTGCCTTCACTCAGCAACCTATGACAGACCGCAGTATTGATCCCCACGGATTTCCATATAGTCCCCCAAGCCAGGAGCGATTTCCAAGCACCCAGCAGTAACCCTGGGCGTCACTGAGTGTGGCCCTGAAGCAAAACAAGTGAACAAAAAAAAAGCAATGGAGAACCTTCTTAAAAGCATGCCCTGCACTATTTTGTTTATATAGAGTAATCAAAATACTTACAATACATTTATTAAGATATAAAATTTGAGAGTTGTTAATTTTGTGAAGTTATTAAACCTTTATAAACTTCAACTCCCTAATGTAAATTATAATCATAATAATGCCACATAATTTAGTTACTAGAAAATTAAATGATAGTGATCAGAGTATAAAACACTTAGCAGTGTGTGGATTGTTAATGTTTGACATTACTATTGTTGTGTTATTAAATGTCAATTTTATCCTTACAAAGATTCAAAAATAATATTAATATCAATTAGAATATGTGACGTTCTAAGCTAACTGTGGATTGGTTAAAATCTGAATTGTTTAAATTTTTATACAAATAATGCAAGATTGTTCTCTTTGACTCACTATAGCATAAAATATAACAATGAAGTGCAAATAGAAAGAGGATGATAAATTAAAATGTTGTAAAATAATGCTTAATTGCATGACAGTTGTTTCATTATGACCTGGAAAATAAAAAGGGAGCTCCTCTAATAAGTCACAAATGTGTCATTAAAACTAAGAAAATATTTAATTATCTTTGGGATTTGGAAATACCTTTAAACAAATGTACAATTTACATTACAGATGAGAGGAAACCTTGTTTTTCTCATGACATATTTTAAAGTTCCATGCGTTGTTAAAAATTCCACAAAGCAGAATATAAAAGCAAACAGAGAAACACTTGCACAAATTCCATTTACCATATATACCACCCATGCTAGCATTTGTAGCTTCTATTCTTTCCTCCTTCTATTAGAATAAAATGTTTATCTTCTTTCTAATTATGCTTAGAAAACATCTCATCAACTCGCTAAAGTCTTATCTTGTTCAGTAGATTCTACATTCTCTTTTCATCATATTTGTTCAAGTACTAGGTTTTGGTAATAGATCTTTATACCCCAGAGCCTAATAATACCTATCAAGCTAAACTGAATATTTTGCATGATTAAAAACTGAACACTCATTATTTCCTTAACAGCTCATATCAGTTATACCATTAGATATACAAATTTTGTTTACATATTCAAGGTAGAAATAACTGTTTCAGAGAAAGTTTTCTAATTTCTACAAAGGACAAAATTATACAAATATAGGCATGTATTCTTAAATTATTTGAATCAAAGTGCATCTAAAATGAATTTGCTGCTACATTATATTGCTTCTCCAGAAATATGCTATTCAACTCTTCATTTTCCAAATGTGGAAACTAGTCTAGAGAAGTTGCATGATTTACTCTAACCCTCACAAAATTTACATATATATACATATATATATTAAACTCTTTGAATAAAAGTTAAGTTCTATTGTGGTGAAATAAAGGTAAACATATAGTTTTGTATTTTAGCAAGATGATAGAGTGTATCAAAGGAGGCAGAAGTGTGGGTTAAACTATTGGTAAAGTCTTTATAAAGGAAATAATAATTGGGTATAGGGGTCAGAGTGATAGAGAACAGGTAGGGTGCTTGCCTTTAGCATGGCCAATTTAGATTTAATCCCTGAACACATCTGTGAGTGGCCCAAAAAACAAATAAACAAGACAAAGAAAAAATAATTGGATATGGTCTTAGAGAATACACTGGAGATATTTGAACTTGGAATACCTCCAAACACATGCCCAGATATGCAAAGCAAGGATTTTCAACATTTAAGGTGAAGGCATAAACAGGTGGAATGATATTACAGTATGTGTTGAAGACTGATGTGCAAATTAAAAAAATTACCCAATGGGTGGCCTTAGATGAATTAAAGCAAGTTTTCTAAATAAAGACCAGCTAAAGATATCTTTGCTAATATAACAAAGTAGTACCAAATTTATGTATTAAATACGTATATCTAAGGTCATCAAGAAAATTCCAGAAGTTACAAAGGTAGATTATACTTGGCAAGAATACATGATTATCTACACATATAGGTTCATAGCTTATCTCTCTAAGAATATATAAATAACTAAACCATTGATTTGCTTTGTAGCTGTTTGCTATGAAGCAAGTGCTAATGATATAGCTGTACCTATCCTAAAACTATACTATACTTTTCATTCCTCTTCCCTTATTGTCAGAGCCAACATTCCCATATATGTATGTCCTTCTTCATCCTTATCTCTAAGACATATTTGACCCAGTGTTGGTTCCAGAATGAAGGAAAATTCTTGACAGATTCTAACAGGAGCCTCTCCCTTTTTTCATGTTTTAAAATGTTCTGGAAGAATGTGAAGTTGATGTGGCTAAATTAACTCTTTAATTGTGAATTTCCATGGCTCACCTTTGAATCAGTCTTCTAAGCCCACAATATGTCAATCAAGTCTATTTAACAAAGTACTCATAAAAACACAAAATGGCAACAAACAGCTTCCTGGTTAGTGAACACATGGAAATTCAGGGGGAAAATGGTACCTCAGAAAGGCAAGAAAGTTTTGTACCCATACCATATACTTAGTTTTATGGAATTTTCCTATCTAGCTACACCTGAGGTATATCCTTTGTGATAAACTGGTATTCAACAAAGGAAAATTTGAATTATTGTAGAAAGTTAATTAACACACACACAAACACATTATTGAAGGCTCCAATGCATTATTAGAACATCTGGCCTAAAGCTAGCTGGTGAACAAAGAGTAGTAATCTCAAGACACTGAGACTTCACTCTAGGATTCAATTGTCTTCAAGTTGGCACTTTAAAACTGAGCTTATGTGGAGAACATTCTACTAGGGTCAGAAATGTTATTTGGTGATGTAGGGGGATATCTCACATTGGAACAGAACTCTTAGAACCTGAAGTACATCCGTATGAATAATACTAAAGAAAACACTACTTACTTTTTTATCTTTATCTTACAAATAAGAAAAAAGTTACTACAATGTTTAGGCTAACAGAAATTGAAATAGATCACAGAATCAGACTACTATTGCAAGCAATAATGGGGAATGGCCCTTCTTACGAAGTCTTTCATATTTTAGCATTTTTGATTATTCAAAAATGTTGATATTAGGTACAATATTCGTATCTCTTTCACATATGAGAATTTATAAAATTTAAAAATTCTTTCAAGTGCATCTTCATGAAACCATACATTATTTTATTTTTGTTCCCAACTGAATTAAAGTCTATGCTACACATAGATTCTAGACTGTCTTATAGATCTGCCATTATCAATGGACAGCATTTAGGGAAATTGTTTTTAGCACTGAAGACCCTGTTGGAATTGAGCCCGTAGGGAAAAGTGCAGGCTCAAACCAAGGCATTTCATCCTTCTTTGCTCCCTGCAGGGACAGATTTAGACCCTAGCAGGGACAACACCAATAAAATGTCACTTAGCAGAACATTTTGTGTGAATTATTTGTCCTTTCCAGAAAGAGAAATAAAGCACTCACTATTAGAGAAGGTACAAGGACTTACAAAAGGTTTATCTAAAATTACTTTGTAATTTTGTTTTCCATTACATAAATGAGTACCTATAAAGTTGTCGATATTTTCACAGGCTGAATCTTGTTTAAACTGGCTCTATCATACTTGAGTGCATTTTATATAATATGTGATAATATATTTATAATCATTGTGCCTCACATATAAAGAATTGATAAATGTTACAGTCTTTTCTCAGCAAGGCTTTATATGAAATACCTCCATGGATAGGGAGAAACTACTGAGTCTCTGTGCCCAGCATTCAGCAGGAAAGACTCCTTAGTTTCCTGTTTCACAGCTAGATTCCTTTTATATTTTGATTGCAAATACAGTTTGATTTACAAGATTTTGTGCATCACAAAATTATAAGAC